>JBBBDQ010030121.1:0-127500 GCA_037127315.1 Ascarosepion bandense
TAAATTTCAATGCCTCCAAAACAAAGCTGTTATCAACTAATCACCATAGACAATCGCATCTACCTCCCATTAGCATGGGACAGGCTAGTCTCCCAGAGAGTAAAATACTATGCCTCCTTGGCCTTACACTCTCGGCGGACCTCAAATGGAATGACTATATTGAATCCATTGCCAAATCTGCTGCTATGAAAGTGGGCTCCCTGTGCAGGGCCCGGAAATTTTTCCCACCTGAATCTATTCTGCACATATACAAATCTACCATCCGCCCGTGTATTGAATATTGCTGCCATATCTGGTCGGGTGCCCCTGCTGCTCTCCTTGGGCTTCTTGACAAAATACAAAGGAGGATCTGTAACATGGTTGATACTGACTTGGCAGACCGGCTGCAGCCGCTCTCACACCGGTGTGATGTGGCTTCCCTGTGCCTCTTCTACAAGTACTTTCATGGCTTCTGCTCCGATGAGTTTAGATCACTGGTGCCGCCTAAGCACAAATTTACACGAGATACTAGATTAGCAACTAGGTCCCACCCTTTTACAGTTAAACAAATAAGATGTAACTGTAAATTCTACTCCAACAGCTTCTTTTCTCGCGCTTCCCGCCTGTGGAACTCCCTTCCACAAGTCTGCTTTCCCGACAGTTACAATCTCCAGGTGTTTAAATGTAGGGTCAATAGACACCTCCTATCACACTAACTCCCAACTATTCTCACAACACTCTCATCTACCCAACCCTCATTCTCGGTATCCTTACCCGCCTATCACCCACCCTCTGTCATTTTCTATATTTAATCAGCCTTTCTCCACTCTACATAGCCCCCTGCACAGTAGTGGCAGTGACATGCCTTGCTCGGGGTGAAACGCTTATAAAAAATAAAAAAAATATATATATATATAAATTCATGTAAGTAAATCAATAAAATTGTAGCTTAATGGTAAAAAAGATTTTTTATTACAAATATTTATTTTCCAATGTAATTTATTCTCTTGTCAATGCCTTCAATTCATTGCTGAATATTAATTCTATAACTCAAATATTATACAGCAACAATGTCTGATAGAATTTCTGATAACAACTATGCTTTAGACTATGGACTTATTGATCTACTGTTTTATATACTGAGTGTACATGCACACACTAGTAGATGAACAGTTGCATATATATTATTAAACATAGAAAACGTATACATGAGAATGTATATATTTGCCTGAATTCATTTACAGATGAAAGATAACACAGCTAAAGATGTACTTCCCCAACAAGAGCTTCAAACATAGATAATGATAAGTATGTGCCTGGCTGTATATTGGAGTGCAAGCACTGGAAGCATTTGTCTATTCATATCTTCTGGTCAGCACTCAAGGAGCCCCTGCATTGAAAAGATGTGTTGAGGAGGCTAACCTATTCACTAGACCATGTGCAAACACACACACACACACACACACACACACACACACACACACACACACACACACATATATATATATTTACATATATATGCTGCAATGCTTGTTACAAAATTGAGGTTTTTCTTTGCTGGTTTTCTGCCATCTTCCAGTAGACAGTAGCGTGCTAATATGGAAATCAATGTATCAGCTCAAAGACTTAGTGTGAAAAAGAAGCAGAGAACAAGCAAACATGGGGGAGGGCTGACTTTGGCCAAGACATATTGAATATTTTTGCTGTTAGCTTTCAAAAGGATACATTCACTCAGACCAGCTATGTACTGTTTTGATAAGAGCGCATTGTGGGCCGAGGCAATTTATTTCCCTTTAGGTGATGAGGACAACTTAACATTACGGGAGACAAATCAGAGGAACATGTCTGCAGGTTTTATTTAGAAAAGAGTATGATGGAAGTATGTTTGTTAGTTAGCTGGATATAAGCTTGTTTAATAGGATGATACATTGTCCTTGAATCCTTTCTTATTTCAAAATGAAGAACAGAAAACTACAAATGATAAAAAAAGATTGCTTCTATCTGCCTCAAAATATATGACATACTTTCTTTTGACGATTCTCTTTTTTATGTGCAATGTTTCTTCAGGATGTTGCTGATGATGGGTCTCTGAAAGTTCATATCATTTGTAGGTCAAAAAAACATTTATCCCTTTACTATCCCTCACATTCTCCATTTTCACTTGTCCCTCTTGCTTTCACTTACCCTTCAAATGTCATATTCTCCAAGCACTCTTTCCTCAATATGTGTGCTAGAAATTTTGACGTTCTCTTTCAGATTCTAAGTATATTTTGCTTCAATTTTCTTTTTTCAATTCTATATCATTTTTGTTTCTATTTTCTCTTTCAGATTCTGTGTTTTTGTTTTTATTTTATTTTTTGGATTCTGTATCTTTTTGCTTCTATTTTCTCTTTTAGATTCTATGTATTTTTTGTGTGTATTTTCTCTTTTGGATACTAAATCTGTTTTGTGCATATTTTCTATTTCGGATTTTAAGTCTTTTTTTTGTTTCCATTTTCTCTTTCAGATGCAAAGTATTTTTTGTTTCTATTTTCTCTTTTGGATTCTATTCCTTTATTGTTTCTATTTTCTCTTTTGAATGCTAAGTCTTTTTTGTTTCAATTTTTACTTTTGGACACTAAGTATTTTTTGTTTCTATTTTCTCTTTTGGATACTCAATCTTTTTTGTTTCTATTTTCTTTTTTCAATTTTAAGTATTTTTTTTTCTTTTTGATTGTAAGCATTATTTGTTTCTATTTTCTTTTTCAGATTCCAAGTTCATTTTGTGTCTATTTTCTTCAGATTCAAAGTTTTTTTTCTTTCTATATTCTATTTTGTATTCTAGATATTTTTTGTTTCTATTTTCTCTTTTGAATTGCAAGTCTTGTTTCTATTTTCTCTTTCAGTTTCTAAGTCTGCTTTGTTTTTATTTACTCTTTTGGAATCTATATATTTTTTATGTTAATTTTTTTCCTTCAGATTCTAAGTCTTTTTTGCTCCAATTTTCTCTTTTGAATTGTCAGTCTTTTTTGTGTCTATTTTCTCTTTTGGATTTTTTTTTGTTTCTATTTTCTCTTTTGGATTCTAAGTCTTTTTTGTGTCTATTTTCATCTTCAGATTCAAAATCTTTTTTGTTTCTATATTCTGTTTTGGATTCAATATATTTTTGTTTTTCTTTCCTCACTTGGAGTCTAAGTGTTTTGTGTGTCTTTCCTCATTTGGAGTCTAAGTGTTTTGTGTGTCTTTTCCCTTTTGGATTCTAACTTTTTTTGTGCATTTCTTCTTTTGAATTCTAAGTCTTTTTTAGTGTATTTTCTATTTTTGATTCTAAAGCTCTTTTGTGTCTATTTTCGCTCTTAGATTCTAAGTATTTTTTCTATTTTTTTTTTTGATTCTATGTCATCATTTTTTATATTTTTTCTTTTCAATTCTAAAACATTTTTGCTTCTGTTTACTCTTTTGGATTCTATATCATTTTTGTGTCAATTCTTTCTTTTAGATTCTTTTTTGCTTTAATTTTTTCTTTTGGTCTTTTTGTGTCTATTTTATTCTTTGAATTCAAAGTTGTTTTTGTTTTTATATTCTATTTTGGATTCTATATTGTTTGTTTCTATTATCTATTTCAGATTCTAAGTCTTTTTTTTCTATTTTCTCTTGGATTCTATATCTTTTTTGTGTCTATTTTTTATTTCAGATTCAGAAACTTTTTTATTTCTATTTTTTTTTGGGGTGGGGATTCTAAGGTTTTTTTGTTTCTATTTTTTTCAGATTCTAAGTCTTTTTTGTTTCTATTTTTTCTTTTGGATTCTATAACTTTTTGTCTATTTTCTCTTTAAGATTCTAAGGTTTTTTTGTTTCTATTTTCTCTTTCGGATTCTAAGTCTTTTTTCTTTCTTTTTTTTTCTTTTGGATTCTAAATATTTCTTTCTTTCTTTTTTTCTCTTTCAGGTTTTATGTTTTTTGTTTTTATTTTTTATTTTTTATTTTTTATTTTAATTTTTTTTTTTTTTATATCCTAAATATTTTTGTTTCTATTTTCTTTTTTGGATTCTTTATCTTTTTATATCTATTTTCTCTTTTGTACTCTAAGTCTTTTTTTTTTCTATTTTTGTTCTGGATTCTATATCTTTTTTCTGTGTATTTTCTCTTTTGAATTCTAAGTTTGTTCTTTCTATTTTCTCTTTCAGATTCTAAATCTTTTTTGTTTTTCTTTTCTTTTTTTTATTCTAAAGCTTTTTGGTTTTTTTCTCATTCATATTCTAAGTTTTTTTGTTTCTGTTGTCTCTTTCAGATCCTAAGTATTTTTTGTTTCTATTTTTCTTAAAACATTTTTATTGTTCCATCCATGATATTTTCAGTATCCTTCTGTAGAACCACATCTCATTTACCTCAATTCTCAATAATACTGAATACTGTACAATTTCTTCATAGATGAAGATCTATGAAGAAATTGTACAGTATTCAGTATTATATTTTATAACATATTAGTTCAGTACACTTTCTTAATAACAGCATCTTCTTTTCTTTTAATATTTTTTTTTAGAAAACTATTGTCATTCAAGTTAATGTTTGTATGTCCTGGAAACAACATCTTGTTCCATTTAAAGTTTTTTTTAAAAATGGAAAATGTCTTAAAGCCGACTTTTCAAAGGAAAGAAAAATTAGAAAATCTTCAAAGTTGCATCTGTTTTGTTGATATATTTTATCAGATAATATCAACCATTTAAAAATACATATGTCAATATCTGTAATAGTAAATAATATTCAAAAATATATCTTTTCTTATAGAATTAAGGATATAAATAACAAAAACTTGGAGACATGAAAATTGGCATCAATTTTAACTTTGATACTATTTTAAATAACAAAATAAGAGCTTAAATGTAAATTAAATCATTAGAATTTTTCTCTATTATTAATGATTTCATGCACTGAATTAAAAAAAACTATTTAGACTTGATATTTTGTGTAACAGGCTCCCAAGAGGATACTTTTCTCAATCATTACAATCATAATTATGTTGAGTCTAGGTTCAACTGTTATTTATCCTATATATTCCCATAATTTGCCTTCACTTCCTCCGACTTCCTTATGTCCATACAACAACCTCACTTTGTAACTCTCTACCTTGAGTTGCTTTTGGGCCTTGTGAATCCTGATGAATAGAGAGAGAAGCAGAATCAGGCCAGAGATAGGACAAGAACAGTGTGGTTTCATCAAAGACACTGAAACAAGGAACACCATATTTATGATTAGGATGCTCTCTGAAAGAGCAATACAAATGATAAAGGACTTAAACCTGTGCTTTATTGATTATGCAAAGGCGTTTGACAAAATACGCAACAAAGAATTGATGGAGATGCTTGGCAGCCTTGACATTTTTGGGAAAGACTTAAGAGTAATCAAAAATCTTTACTGGCAGCAAACAGCTTGTGTATGGACAGGTAATGAATTCAGCAGATATGCAAAAATAGAAAAGTGTGTAAGACAAGGATGTGTCTTTTCACCGGATCTGTTCAACTTGTACAGCAAGAATGTTTTGAGGACCATAGAAGTTATGCCTGGATTTGCCATCGGAGGCCACAATTTAAACAACCTAAGGTATGCAGATGATACAGTGCTGATAGCAGACACAGAAATGAAACTACAAGACCTCCTACAGAAAGTAGCTGAAGAGAGTGACAAGAAAGGATTACAAATAAACTGCAAGGAAACCAAATGCATGGTCATCAGTAAAAAGAGCAGCCCAATATGCCAAATGCAGATCAGAGATACTGGAATCAAGCAGGTACAAAAATTTAGATACCTGGGAAGTGTTATAACAGAAGAAGAAAAGTGTGACACAGAGATCTGAAGGTGAACTGACATGGCGAAGGAAGCATTCTAGAAGTTGAGTAAAGTATTAAGAAACAGGACAATTTTGCTAGAAACAAAGAAGAGAGTACTGGATTTCTATGTGTTGTCAGTTCTTCAATATGGCAGTGAATGTTGGACAATATCATCAAAGATGAAGGAAAAACTTGAAGCAACTGAGATGTGGTTCTACAGAAGGATGCTGCGAATATCATGGATCAAGCATGTGAGCAATGATCAGGTTTTGGAAAGGATGTAAATGAAAAGGAAATTAATGCTGAGCATCAGGAAGAGACAGCTGAAGTTCCTGGGACATGCAATGAGGAAAGAGGGCTTGGAGAACCTGACTAACAGGCCAGATAGAGGGAAAAAGAGACAGGGGAAAGCAGTGGATAACGTATTTGAAGGACCTAATCAGGTGGATGATGGAACGAGGGTTGCATGGTGTAACAGGAGAATGTGTGCTAAGAGCCACCAGTAATAGGGAGACATAGATGCCATGATCACATACGCCCTGAAGGGACAGGGCACATAGAAGAAGAAGAAGATTGGCAAATATTTAATAAAAAAAATAATTTTCTTTTGGTTTGCCTTTTATTTTTATTTGCAAATATGACTTCTATTTTAGGACTAAATGTAACCATTATAGTATGAAATAACCCAGAATCAGTGCATAGTAATTTAAGAAAAGCACTTCTCTCTGTTGGATTTGGACCATTGTTATAAGGTTAGCTGAAATCCAAGAAATGTTTATTTAAGACATTGCTTAAATGAGGTTATATTTTTCCACATTATTTATATATGTTTGATATCATTAATCAAGATGTTTATTAGATTAGTAAATTTGGCAGATGACAGGTAATTAAATAAGTTTGTGTCCTTCTTAACTAACCAACTGATCCTGTCTTTAAAATAACTTGAAAATCAGCACTATTTAAATAATAAAAGAAAAAATGTATTAATTGAAAACCAAGTAAAACTGAAGTATATGAGAAGCTGTATTGATTTACTGATAATTATGAACCAGTTTTCTTCTACTTCGTGCTTTATACTTTTGAAATGCTGTCTAGAAACTTGTATGTCAGACTGCACTTAAAAAATGTATGATATTATAATTTATTAGGTTGCATCATAAGTCATTTCCATCATGAGGAACTAATTATTTTATTTTGAACAACAAAGTTGATAAACAAAAATGGAAACTATTTGACTTAACCTAATATCACAATGACATATTAGATAATAGTTCTTATTGAGTGAGAGAACAGTATGCTAAGTGATGCTAAGATACAAATTTACAAATCCCAATATACCAATCATGAGACCAAATCTGATAAGGATATACCAGGCACATTATCCACAACTAAACAAGTGCAATATGGCAGCAGGTCTTAATAAAAACAGCATATAACCTTTCAATTGAAGCCAGCTTGAAATGCTAGGTTGCGTAATCTCGTTTGCTAAGGCAGTCTGCATTTGAGAGCATTCCAAAATATCTAAAGGTACCTACCAAGTTGCCTTAGCTTTGTTTTGGAAGCATTAAAGTTTACAAACCATTTCTTATCCCAGTCTACCACTGACTGGAGGTCCTTTTCAAGAACAGCAGCAAATTCTGTTTTGTCTGCATTGGCAGATTTCTTAGCAAGGCGAGAGTAAATGGTGGTGTTGTCAGCGTAGATGCCTACTTGGGATCTGATTACATCAGGGAGATCATTGATGAAAATCAGAAAAAGCATAGGACTTAGGATAGAGCCTTGAGGCAAGATTCCATTTAATATGACTTTCATTACATGATTCTATAGGAACAATTTGATTCTTCAAACTTTAAAAAAATCTTTTTCACACCTGGCCATGAATCTCCCATACTGCTCCTGTTCATGAAACTCAATGAAAATTATTTCTTTTATTAAATGCTTACCAATACAAGGCCCAAGATCAACTCAAAGTTGAGAGTTACTGAATGAGGTTGTTGTATGGACAAAAGGAATTAAGAGGATTTAAGGACAAATTATCAGTATATGCAGGATAGATAACAGCTGAACCTAGACTCAACAAAATTAAGATTGTAGTGATTGAGAGAAGCATTCTCTTAGGAGTCTACCTCATGTGTCAGCCCACAGGGAACAATTCCAACTTGTTAAGATTAAGCTGACAAGCAAATATGTAGTACTAGCAGTATAGCCTGGCGTTGCTCGAGTATAATGAAAGCTTTAAAACTAATCCATGGTCCTGGAGCTCAGACTCTTTGGACGTTGGCACAAAAGACTAAAAAGCAATAGTTGTTTCCAGTTAAATCAAAGCTGTAGACTAAAAGAAAAATGAATGGATGTAAGTCAAATTTTGATTTCCTAGTATCAATATGAAATAAGCTTTTTTCATCATAAACTGAATTTTGAAGGCTAAATAAGTCCTCTGAGTAAATGGTATCATGGCTGAGACTAAGAACTAGAATTATACCTACTTAGAGCCAAACCCAAAGCAAAAACTAAAATAAAAGGGCTGAAAAAATACAGACATACAGGCAGATAAACAAACACACACACAAACATCTTGCCTTTTATATATATATATATATTATTGATTTTCTACGCTATTGTAAGAACTGCAACCTTGAAACTTCTGAATATCATTTCTTATGTCTTTGTCCATGAGTGTATGAAATTTGATTAAAATCGGACTATTCCTTCTATAACCCGATTTTTTTGATTATCGATTTTTGATATTTATCAGGGGTACCTCAGCACAAAACCTAGCTAAGAACACTTGCAGACGCTTATAGTACAACTGTGTAAATTTTCAAGAAAATCAGTTTGGCCATTTTGGAGTCTATAGGTAACAGACACACACACACACACACACATACACACACACACACAAACATAGACAAAGTTCCATTTATAAATAAGTTTAGATTAAACAGGATATTTACTGTAGCCCATTTTAATTCACCAAGATGAAACATATACATATTTAGAATTTTTGATAGAATTGACTTGATACATATTGTTGCATAACAAACATAACATGATACACACTTGGGCAATCATGTCTCAAAAGAAACATGTCTGACTGAGCAGAATATTATCCCGCAGTAGATTGCCATTACTTTCTCTGGTAGATTGGTTGCCAGCCAAGGCTATAGAACCCAGTCTGTCCTGTTATTTAACCCATAACTGGAGGAAAGAGACGGATTAATACCTTTCCCACGGGTATTTGCACGTAAGTGAATGCAACAAATTCAACTGGAATTTGATCTCAGCTCCCTGATTTCTCATTCTGAGTCGATATCCAATGCACCACAATGCACATCCACACTGCACCACAATGCACATCCAAGTGCACACCTAGTAGCATGTATAAATTCATGTGATCAAGACACCAGGAAAATAACTCATCAGCACAGTTGCCATAAAATATTTGCAGAAAAGACAGAGGGAAGCCATGTCACGGTGGTGAGAAAGTGATTGAAGCTGAGATGCCAAGTCAGGGCCCATTGCATTGCAGATCCTTCTTTAGGTTTTGTCAAGAACCTTAAGGTGAATAGGAGGAACACCTGACCAGATATGGCAACAGTATCCTATGACAGATTTTTTGAGTAGAATGATCAGAAACTCAAATAGTGTTTTGAACATGATGTTTGTATTTGTTAAAATTTGTCTATTATTTTGGCTGTGCTTGAAGAAAACAATAAGCTGGTTTGAAAAAGTCTTTTTAAAATGTCAATCTTTTTGTGAAATATATTGATAGCCATCATACACCACTTTCAAAATGCAAGTAAAATTTCATTGCTAGTAGATCATCATCATCATCATCATCATCATTTAATTCCCATTTCCATACTATACTGGGTTGGACAGGGTTTTCTTCATGGCTTTGTAATTGAACTATCATGAAATATTAGAGTGAGTTTTATAGCTGTATGCCCTTACTAACACAAACCAGTTTAGAGGACTGGAAACTCAGTGTTTTTATCAAGACATCATCTCTAAAATGATTACTTACCAAGGTTAGAGAGTTCAACCTAACCTATTCTACACAGAGTAAGTGTAGAGGTTTTTATTTCAGAGATTTACTTCTCTTAGACAAGTTACTATCTAAACACTCTTACCCACCCTAACTTTTCTTTTTTCTCTTAAATGACCCCAGTTTGGAGATTAATTATTTGCTCATAGCTAGGACCCTAACAGATGCTACTATTCCAAGTCAGGATGGACCTGGGTACAATATCAATTAAGAGGTGGTTCTATGCTCCTTTAAACCACCTTATCAGACACCTTACTGCCAGATGTAGTTTATTGTCATGCTCATTATCATTTTTAATATTATATGATATTAATTTGTTTGAACTGGCTTCCTTCAGGTATTTATATTTTTTAAATTACTCAGAATTACATACTGAACCTTTTATTTAATCTACTGGATTGGCATAGCCAAGGACACATTTCAAAAGTTAACGAGAATACTGAGAGATAGAAAAATCTCATTGGAAACAAAGAAAAGAGTGCTAAACAGCTATGTGATATCTGTCCTTCTGTATGGCAGTGAATGTTGGAAGATCTTCTCAGGTAAGAAGGAGAGGCTCAAACCAGCAGAAATGTGGTTCTACAGAAGGATGCTGAGGAGACCATGGACTGAACATGTGAGCAACAATGAGTTATTGGAGAGGATGCAAACAAGAAGAAAACTCATGCTTAACATCAGGAAGAGATAGCTGAGGTTTCTGGAATACATAATGAGGAAAGAGGGCTTGGAAAATCTAATAATCCCAAGATGAATAGAAGAAAAGATAGACAGGAGAAAGCAGCTCAAAACATATTTAATAGGCTTGAACAAATGGATGGTAAAGCAGGATTTGTGGAAGATATCAAGAAGAAAAATATTGAGAGCAACAAGAGACAAGTGGAAGTCCATGATCACCTTTGTCTTGAAGGGACACATGAAGAAAAAGAAGAAATGGCATAGATTTTCTTTCTCTTCTCTCCATGTGAGAAGATATCACATATGGAGTTCTGATGAAAGAAGAACAGGAATCAATCAGATTTTCTCATTTTAACCATTTTTATTAATACAAGTAATCCCCCTCTTACACTATTCATGTTATTTGGGCTATTGTCCTCATCTTTGTTGCCATTTGTACGACGTTTCAGCTGTTGTCTGCTCTAGCCTTCGACAATAATCTGAATAATGTAAATAGTGTAAATATTATCTCATCTCAGAAATATAGACAAATCACTCTCCTGTTTATTGTTTGGCCTCAATCTGAAATTGTGACAGATGGACAGACACACATGGCTCTTATTATAATATAGATATATTTTCTTTTTGAATTTCCATTTATGGTGATTGTATATTTCTCCCCATCTATTTTCCACATTTTATTAAAGATGTTTGTTTTTATAACATTAATTACATTATCTATCCCAAGATCTTTAAATATCTTGTATTAGTTAATTCTCTTTAGTTAATCACAATTAGTTAATTCTCTTTAGTTAGTCACAAGGATAAATATCTTTGTGATTCTATTTCTGCTAATTCTACTGAATCTCAGCATGGCATAATGGTTAGCAAATTTACATCGTAAGAATCATTTCAATTTAGTAATGATTTCAATCCTCACTGGGTTCCCCATACTTTTGGCTCTGTGCAACGTCTATGCCATACTTGGAAAATCACCATTCCACTGAATTAGTGAATATTGCTGCATGGCCCGGGGATAATTGAATTCAGGACAAACAGGTAAGCTGGATTTGCATATCTAATGCTTATAGCCACTTGAAAAATCAAGTTGTGTAATTTTAGACCCTTCAACCTAATTTCTGTTCTTGAACAAAGTCTCCCATATAAAAACTTATTCACTTACATGGACATCTCTCACAGACATAAAATGCAACCAAGTTGTTTCCCAAATTCAACTGGATATGTTATATACATTATTAGTGTTGTACACAATGAAAAAAAAACACTTCATCTATTCATTGAAACCATTGCTTGGGGCACATTCATGCAGATTATGTAATAATAAATACAGAATAATAAATAGGAAGGGCTTGCCAGTGTTTTCTGACTTGTGGCATCAGTTGAAGCTGTAACTAGCATCTCCAAAACCGTAATGACAAATTGATGTGATGACTTAAAAATGTTGGAAATGAGATCCTGATGAAAAGCTGAACTGATTTAAAAGTTGCCAGATTAATAATGGTCAGCCTGTATTCATTTTAGTTTGTTTCTTCTGTTTTCTGTTGTTTTTTTTTTCCAATTAATTAATTTATAGCTATTAGGATTGGATAGAAATCATTTTGGAATGTAAAATGCTAGCTTAGAGCTTGCCATGTTTTATATAAATTGGGGAAGAAACAATTACCATGCAATTCAATAGCAACATGTGGAGCAAATGTTTTAGTTTCAAATCTGATTATTGATTACAACAGTAATGCACTTTAGAAAGACATGTACCATAAAGCTCTTATCCAAATATAAGTCAGTTAAGTGCCATAATAATACACGCTTGGGCAATCATGTCTTGAAAGAGACATGACTGACTAAGCAGGAGATTTTCCTGCAGTAGGTTGCCATTTATTTCTGTGGTAGACTGGTTAACAACCAAGGTTGTAGAACCCAATCTGTTCTATTATTTAACCTTTAGCTGGAAAGAGGAGATAGATTAATACCTTTCCCAAGGGTGTTTGTACATAAATGAATGCAACAAATTCAACTAGAATTCAAACTTGGCTCTCCAATTTACTCATTCTGAGCCAATATCCACTACACCATAATACACATCCAAGAATACATATTCAAAAATAAAAAAATATCCTAACAAAGATAATTCATAGGAACATTGATTTTGTTGCTCATAGCTGAGATGATACAACAAAGCAGAAAAAAATAAAAATTAAGCCATTTTTCTGTTCTATGCTAACTACCTTAACATTTAGATCATAGCTAATGAGTAAAGGGAAGTAAGCTATAAATATATAAAGTTAGCAATATGAAAATTTATTTATAGTACGAAAATAATGTACTACTAAAATATTTAAATCTGTTTAACTAATTTATTTTATGTCTGAATTTCTGGGATAAAGTGTTGCCATTATTTATTATTACACTATTTACACTTATTTAGGAGTTGACTTGTGGTTTAGTGGATATTGGTTCAGAATGGAGAGCCGAGTTCAAATTCAAGTCAAATTTGTTTCATTCACTTACACACAAATACCTTTGGGAAATGTATAAATTCATCTCTTCTTTCTCCAGCTATGGTATAGATAACAGGGCAGATTAGGTTTTATAACTTTGGTTGGCAACCAGTCTACTATGGAAAGTAGTGGTAATCTACTGTGGAAAAATCTTCTACCTAGTCAGTCATGGATCATGTACGGCACTTAACTGACTGTTACCTCAACCAGAGGATAAAGGGGTTTGCGTAGAGTCAACACCCCTACATGTAAAAAAGACAGGTTACCAAAGCATTGATGACCTCCCTGTTGATGGCAAAGGGTTGTTGTTGGCCTATGTTCCACTGGGAGCTATGGGCCTTGATAATGACTGATGATTATTAGATATTTATATATCTAGGGATATTGGGTCTAGTAGACATGGTCAGCAGAACAAGAACAATCAATCCCCACAGATTAAATAAAGGGTCAGATCAAAATCCCTTGAAGGTTAATCTGATTGAGAAGCACCTGATTGAGGCCAGAGGTCACAACTGCTAAAACATTGTTATGATAAGGACAATAGATCATACTGTCTACAAAGATGAGAACAATAGTAAATAATATAAATTATCTACTTTAATTATGACAGCTTCACTGATACCATTTTGAGGTTTATGCAAATCACTGCAGCAAAAAGCATAAATGCATAGCACAGGGAAATCAAGGAAAGAATGTCAGCCCACACAATTTCAAGTATCATAGTTAATCTTTGTTAAATGCAATTTCTAACTAAAATAATGGTGTTTACTTACTTATATAATGTTTCCATATGTACATGCACAAATCCACATATACATTTTCCTGAATTCATCTGTCACCCAGTTCACACTCTTCTCCTGCCTTTTAAACAGGAGTAGTGGTTTATGCTTTGCTTCCTGTTTAGGATTAGGGTTCTGGTTACTTCTTCTAAAATTTTCTCATTTTCTTTCACTTTCAGTAATCCCTTGCATCTTAATGACATTATCACCTTCTTTGGGGTGAAATGATTTTTAAAAAAATAGAAATCTCAATAAATTTGTAATTGATGAATAAATAATACCATTCCAGTTTTTTATATATATAAATATATTTACGCTCTCACACCCTGATTGAGCACTCTGGAAGAATGATAGACTTTGAAAAACTCTGGCGTGTACACATCGCTTATTCAGTAAAATGAATTAAAGCACTTTGGCTATTGTGCATGTATAATGATAATATATGCGTTAAAAAGTCTGCCTTCTTACACTGAACGCCCATAGCCCAGAGGTAGAATCACTGACTGATGCCAATTCGGTCAGGTTTCAATCCTGGGTTAAAAAGCAATCGGAGTCTAACCGTACTGATGAGCTGTGATACAGCAAAACAGATCTGTCTGCAGATGACAATATATATATATCATTAATTGCTGATATATATGAATGATTTCTATAAGTTAATATATATTTTTAATGAAAACTGCTTATATATTTTTTATTGAATTTTTGAAATGAGGAATTATTATTATATGCTTTGCTATTTGGACTAGCATGCTCAGCTTGGTTGTTATTTGTGCAACACTTCAGCCACCATTGTACCGTTTCACCTTTTTCAGGTGTTTGTTTTCAAACCTTCTTTGAATTTCAGACCAAACTCTTTATTCAACCCATGAGGCTAGATTACTTTCATTCTCTTTTTAATGCTTACAGGATATTTGTTATCAGTACTCACCAGTTTCTTTCACCTTTGTGTTGCTTGCCTTTTTATTTTTCTACTGAACCAGAGCTTGTGATTTTTCAGCAGGACTCAGAGATGAGCTCTCAACTGCCAGGCTACCCAATATATATTAATCAGTGGTTTGATCCATTACCTACAAAACTTTGTTCAAAACTTTGTGTGTATAACAACCAACCAAGATGGACATGTTGAGCATAAAAATGCATTTTTGAATGTTAATAGAATCAACTGAACTTTTAATCTAGATAATGCAATTTCATTCAAAGAAAATAGTTATATTTAAAGGAAACATATAAATAATGTTAAGGTGTTGTTAATAAAACCTTGTAGGAACTGTAATACTTCCTTTCTTCTTTGCATTATGTCTTCAGGATGTAGGAATTATGGCTCTTCATACCTTCCTTTCTTTAATATCTGTAAGCAATGTATTGCCATGGTTGTTATTTGGAAAAGTGGTGAGGTGGTTTCCATTCTCTTCCTTACAATTTTCAACTCAGAGTTATCTTTTTCCAAGATTGGTTGCCAAACAATATAGAGAACTCAGTCTACACTACTAATTAATCAACTTCTATTAACTACAAATTAATTAACTACTAATAAATAGCAATTAATTAACTACCAACTAACTACTATTAACCACTAATTACTTAACTATGACTAACTAATAATTAACTGCTATTAACTACCAATTAATTAACTATTAACTACTAATTAATTAACTATTAATTAACTACAATTAACTATGATGAACCGCTTATAAATTAACTACTAGTTAACTACTATTAACTACTATGAACTGCTGATTAATGAACTACTATTAACTACTAATTGATTACTATTATCTACTAATTAATTAACTACTACCAACTACCATTAATTAACTAAAACTGGGTAAGGCTGTAATGCTAGTGAAATGAAATCACACTGAAATTTCTATTCAACTGATATCAATAAATCTTACACATGACTTGGTTTATTATATAAACTTTTGAAGCTGTAGGGAGATGGTTAATGTTTATTTAATCAGCCTTGTGTCAAACATAACCAAACTCCTAACAACTTACAAGTTTTATCCAGAATTATCAGAAGGTTATTAGCAGGTTGGAGATTGGAATTTGTTTGAATTGTTGGAAGAATAAAAGTATACTTTTTGCAAGTTGGAATAGAAATTTATTGATAGAAAAAAATAACATGAATTGGTAGAAGTTGAACATTCCAAGAGAAATAGTATTAAGAAGTTAAGGGTATCAAGAGAGTTAATAGTAGTCCTTGCATGAATGAGTTTATGTGTATGTAGGCAGGAACATATGTAGGTATGTATGTATGAGCATTTGTTGTTGGGTAGAAGTGTCTTTGAAGTATTTACTCATTCTTAAAGGGTTCCATGTCGTTATCAAGTAGACGGGTGAAAAATGAAGAGAAAGAAGGTAAGAAATAAGAGATGAAAGGTGAGAGAGAAAGATAGAGACAATAATAATTACAATCGCTTGACATTTGTCTAGGGTATATGTTAATTGCTCGTCATCTCTTAACTCTTTGACAAGGGTCAAACTTTGCTTGTCTTTTATTTCGTTTGGGAATTCACTGCGGGATATGATTCTGGCCTTTCCATTAGATGACAAACATTTCACATTGAGGTGTGAAATTTTGCAAGTGTTGTGTGTGTTAAGCAAAGTTTGTAAATTCGAGAAAATTCATTTATTTCTAACAATGAGTTAGATTTGAATTTTTAAATCTAGAATTTGTTTTGTTCACTACACATTCATAATAATAAGAAGAACAAGATGAATGGAAGCC
Source organism: Ascarosepion bandense (assembly GCA_037127315.1). NCBI lineage: Eukaryota > Metazoa > Mollusca > Cephalopoda > Sepiida > Sepiidae > Ascarosepion > Ascarosepion bandense. The sequence continues at coordinate 16,521 of JBBBDQ010030121.1, forward strand.
TATTAAGAATGGCCATAATCTAGAAAGAAAAAATTGCTTAATACCTAAGGCAACTAATTATGGCCTGTTATTCATGTATTAATTAAACCTGATACAAAGATCTTATCTAAGAAATACCAAAATAATATTTTGACTGTGCATTATGTCCACCTGATCTGTTATAACTTGAATTGTGAATATTAGCAAAACTATTCCTGCAATATTGACACTCACTTGATAGGATTATTTACCTGTTGTTTAAGATAATTTAATATGCAATGAAGATAATATATAATTAAGATAATTCTATGAATAATAAAGTTAATATGTAATTAAGACAATTTTATATGTAACTAGCAGCATAGCCTGGCGTTGCTCAGGTGTAATGAAAGCCTTAAAACTAATCCATGGTCCTGGAACTCAGACTCTTTGGACGTTGGCATGAAAGACTAAAAAGCAATAGTTGTTTCCAGTTAAAGCAAAACTGTAGACTGAAAGAAAAATGAATGGATGTAAGTCAAATTTTGATTTCCTGGTATCGATATCAAATAAGCTTTTTTCATCGTAAACTGAATTTTGAAGGCTAAATAAGTCCTCTGAGTAAATGGTATCATGGCTGAGACTAAGAACTACAATTATACCTACTTACACACATACACACACACAGACAAAGTTCCATTTATAAAGAAGTTTAGATGAATATAATATGTAATTAAGATAATTCTTAATTTAAAAAACATAATATGTAATTAAGATAATGTTTATATGTAACAAAGTCTGAACATAAGGCCCAATCAAGAATGATTTTTACATCACAGAGCAGTAAACAATTTAAACCAATTCAACAAATGAAGCCACTTCATTCTGCAAGTTCAATATTAGCTGCCAGTACTTATGGATATAATTGAACATACTGCCTTTTTTAGTGTTCATCTCCCTATCTTGGTTGATTGTCCATTGATGGTGTGAACTTGAACTGCATCAATATTATCTTAGCCACGACAAATTTCCCATCTGCAAATGTACAAGTGTCATCTTGTTGCTCAAACTGTAGATGGTTGATTCACTTTCAAAAAGTCCAATTGCATAAGAGGTGTTATCAAAGAAATCTCAGATATTTGAATAATATTTCTACTTTTACACATGGCAGATTTAACAAGAGAGATTACAAAATCAGTATATACACCCTTTTGCAAATGAATTGAAACAAAACAAATAATGTCTTCCTAGGATCTTTTACTCTTTCCCTAAACATATATTCTTCATCTCTTGGTGTTGTTTTTCTCTTCCAACCGCATTTTTCTTTACGTTTTGGAATACGATAGATAGATAGATAGATAGATAGATAGATAGATAGATAGATAGATAGATAGATAGATAGATCCTTGTGCAAATTAATTAAAAGAAAACAAATAATGTCTTCCTAGGCTCTTTTACATTTTCCTTGGACATGTATACATTGTCTCTTGGTGTTGTTTTTCTTTTCTAACCACATTTTCCTTTACATTTTGGAATAAGATAGATAGATAGATAATGAGCAGACTGAGATAGATAGATAGATAGATAGATAGATAGATAGATAGATAGATAATGAACAAAGATACATCCTTATGCAAATTAATTGAAACAAAACATATAATGTTTTCCTAGGATCTTTAACACTTTCCCTGGTCATGTATACATTGTGTCTTGGCATTGTTTTTCTCTTCTGATTGCATTTTTCATTTACATTTTGGACTGATGGATCCAGTTCAATTCTTTGCTTTGATGATACGACTGACAATATCCACGATCTCACTGTAAGGCTTGCCAGTATGTTTGTGGAGTGTTACAATTTTTGTACATCTCCTTGGAGTAACATCCATCACAGACAATGACCCTAGAACAACTAATCAACAGTTGAGACAGTAGTGTCTTGGCATGGTAAAACTCTGATGTAATCATGGATTATGCAATATTTAAGACCAAACTGATTTCATTATACACCTCAAAAAAGATTCATATTACTGGACACCACTGCAAATGACCTAATCTGAGAAAAAAATAGAAATCAATTATACCCTGTCACTCCAGTGGGTCCAAAACTGATGGTGAAAGAAAGGAAACTAAAGCAGTTGTTTCAATTCATTTGCACAAGGATGTATATACAGAAATCCCTTGATTAGTGCAAATTCAATTTGTGCATTGTTGATTTTACACTAAAATCTTTATATACTGAAATTCAATTCATGCATATATAATAATGCTCAATTAGTGCAGTAAAAAATATTCTTTAATTGAAAATTAATTTTTTTATAGTTACCAATTAATTAAAAATTTTCTAAAATTTTAAAATGGAAAATGAGTAACTATTTTGTTTGTCAAGTATTAAGTTATCTGAAAAATTACAGTAGTGTTGAAAAAAAAATGACAGTTATAAATAGATAAACTTTATTATAATATAAACTGATAATAAAATATACATATATTTGAATATTAGCCTCTATTAAAATATTTTGAGTAGTTTGATTTTTTTCATGTTCATTTTGAAGGTCTTAAAAGGAAATTTCTGACTGTTTGTTTAAAAAATGGACAATTTAATTAGATACAGAAATTCAAATTTATTAAAAAATATTGAAATATAAAAGATGTAGGCATTTACTATGGAAAAATAACAAATAAAATTTTCAGGTTAAAATACTAATGATTATATGCTTGAAAAATTTGAACAGGTAATTTCTCAGTACTGCTAATTATATGAAGATCAGAAGAATACCATGTGACAAAAACTACTAAAAATACATTTTTCATAAAAAATAAGATTAATAAATATTAATTCATAGCATTTTTCTTGTATTTTCTTATATTTACTGATATTTTAATTAAAAAGTATACAAATTAGAAATTGTCTATGAGTGAGACTAAAAACATTTCCTATAAGTTATTATATTTGATTAATGACTTTTTGATTGGTGCATATCTTTTAATGTACACATTGTCATATATTTCTCTAAAATTGTTCTTGACACAGAAAAATTTATGTCATTTTCCAATAAATACATAAATACATCCATACACACACACACACACACGCACACACACACACACAGACGCACACACACACACACACACACATATATATATATATATATATATATATATATATATATATATATATATACAAATGAATAAGAACAAAGAAAATAATTGCAACATTCAAAACATTAACTTAAAACATTGTTCAATATAAAAATAGAGCAATCAATATTTATTATTAATTATTATGTTAGAATGTGAAAAACTACAAACTACTACAAAATTTTCTAAAAAAATCACCTGAGGATGAAGCCAAAAACATGAGAAATTTTTTGTGTAGTGATACTATGAATTTAAAAACATTGTAACAACCATTACAGTATAACGCTCTACATTTGTACCGAGTACTCTTTATAAAAGTAAATGCATGAACAAAAGGTCAATAAACCTACGAGTTCAACAACTTAGTTACAATATATATATATATATATATATATATATATATATATATATTAAAATGATTTTCACATATTTTATCTACCTGATAAGTTGGTGTAGAATGAAATTTAAAACAAACATGTCCAGAAATATTTCTCTTAGAAAAGGAAAAGTGAATCAAAACATAAATTTTGTAGTATGTGATCAAAGGATCTCTACCGTATCAAAAACATCAGTGAAAATTTTAGGAAAGTGGTATGATCAATCCTTAAAAGATACTGTCCAAGTTAAAGAAACATCCAGATCATTACAAGATATGAAATAGATCTTTGTCCTCTAAAAGAAAAATACAAGGTATGATGCTTAGAGCATGTACTCATTACAATGATACCTATGGCCCCTACTTGTATACAAATTTGGAACTAGTACAACTGAGTGTGTTGTGATCCAATGGATATAGACTCAGAATGAGAAATCGGCGAGCAGAGTTCAAATTCCAGTTGAATGCAACAAGCATTCAATTAAACAAAAATACCCTTTGGAAAAGTATTAATCTGTCTCTTCCCTTCAGCTATGCGTCAAATAACAGAACAGACTGGGTTCTATAGCCTTAGTTGGGTTCTATAGCCTTAGTTACCGCAGAAAGAAATGGCAACCTACTGTGGGAAAATCTTCTGTCCAGTCAGTCATATCTCTTTTGAGATATGATAGCCCCAGCATGTATCATGTATGGCACTTAAATGACTGAGTGACAGTTGAGTCAATGGAAAGGTAAATAAATATATCCAAAAATGATTGGGTTTACCTCCATTTTTGTTTGATACTGCATTTTACTGCAGACAAGCAAAGCTAAAGTTGCCATTTAAATCAATTTTGGAAGAGTATAAATCCAGGAAAATCAGTCTTCAAATGATGTTTGATGACTCCAATGATAAAGTAGTAAAAGCCTTAAATTCTACATTAAAAATGGGGAGAAAGTGGAAGGTCAGAGAGACGATAGCAACTGTTAAAGACAATCTAGCTTTCAATAAAGTCATCAGATACACTCAAACAAGGAAACAAGGGTTAGGACTAAATGAAAGGCAGTGGTGGCGGAAAACTTATGGTAAAGATCGCCAAAACATGGTTATTCAAAATGTAAAGAACAAAGAAGATAATAAAAGACTCATAAAAGGACTACAACAATCCCAACAAGGTCAATGGACAAAGTGGGAGGAGGCTCTGCAGAAAGCTATTATTTGGAAGGACATTAGGCAGATGGCTCCACTCAGGTTGAGTTTTTAACATGTTTCACATATGACAGGCTATCATCTAAAAACTATCTTGCTAAATGGAAGAAAGAGAGTGATCCAACTTGTCCCCTGTGTAAGGAAAATCCACAAACATTAGAATGTTCTTAGTTCCTGTAAAACATCTCTTGTCAGTAGAATATATATCTGGAGACACAACAGTGTTTTGGATGAGCTGGTCAAAATTATAAAAAAATATATGAAGTCTGAGTCATCTAATTCAACCAAGAACATTGCTGCAAAGGGAAAAATATATGTTGACTCAAAGCAAACAAGCAAATATCTTGCTATACCTGAACAAAATCTCCTTAGTTCTGGTGGTATTTGGGAGATATCTGTAGACCTTCCTGATTGATGTAATGATTATCCTAAAATAATATCAAGTAAGGGTCTGCAACCACATATTATTCTTCTATCAAGGAGGAACTATAAAATCGTCCTGGTAGAATTAATAGTTCCATATAAAAGCCTGAAGGAACAAAGCCATGAACATAAAACTAATAAATATGAAAATCTAAAATCAGAGCTGGTAAAGGAAGGGTATAATGTAATTATTACAGCAGTTGAAATTGGAGCGAAGGGTTTTGTTGCAAGCATTCTGTACCAATTTCTGGACCAAATTGGAAGCAAAGGGCGTAATAGGGCTAAAAGCATAAAACCCTCTAATAGAAGTAACTGAAAATAGTTCTATGTGGATACGGAAAAAAAGAAATATTCCATGGAGTATTTCAGTGAATATGACAACATGACATGACTGATCGGGAATGCATAATGACGTTCACGTTGTATTCTCAGAACGCGAGAAATAGAAATTAGAAATTCTAGTTTATCATTATAATAGGGCATCACATCAGTGAGGTGGGGTTGGTGTGCAAGTGAAACTGTTGAGAGGAAGACCCCAAAATGGTTCACATTCTCTCCTGATTATCCCAAATTAATTTAAATGTGAATTCGAGAGGAAGACATTCAAAAGAAATTCAATGAAATCATATACCATAGAGAAGCTTGGTGGAAATGTCATTGGCATGAGGAACACATTCAGCTCACTTCAGGTGAGTTTCAGTTACTTTGCAGGTAATTCCCTTTTTTAAAATAATCAGAATGATTTTTCTGAACTGTCGTATCTTTATAATAATCTCCATTAGACCCTTTTTGAATTCAGTGCACTGTTCTAAGATTAACACCCAAACACTCTGAAATGCTTCTATTGGAGCTTCTGGCAGAAATACCAAACAGCACAACATGCTGCTTTCGAATTTCTAGTGGAGTGAATCATAGTGCTCCTTTTTTCATAGGCAGTGTCCAAATGACCCCTACTATACAGTCAACAAAATCAAATACAAATAACGTACATACATGAAATTAAAAATATAAAATTGCAGCAATTTATACATCACACTCTGCATCTTTGCACAAGTGGGCATTCTTGTATGCTTCTAAAATTATTCCAGTGTCTACCATTTTATTGGGCACACATTTCATTCCTGAGTCAAATTGTTCTCATCAGAGCAAGCAGTTTGTGGCTTAACATTAAAGAAATAACTGCTAACTAATAAAGTGCAGTTGGGCGGGAAAATAATTTATTATTGCTAGTCTATATACTAATACCATAGTACCTATGTGTGTCCCACTATAGAAAGAGATATGAACAGACACACACACAGACACAAAAGATTAAACATAAGAACAACAACACTGTACACACAAATATGCATGATAAATGAAAGAAAATGTTAAACAGGAAATATAAAACAAAAAGAGAATTAGTATAAAATATATATCCTCTTTTATAAAAAAGGGAGAGAATATTATTGTACTTATAGTGTTTTTGTGCTTTAAATAATAATTTTAAGTCTTTCTTTGCTGTCTTCATCTTGATTCCCCTTCAACTAAAAAAAAAACACTTTTCATCTGTTTATTTTTATTTATTTATCCAATCAGTCCTTCAATTCTCGCTGTGAACAACATAGCAAGTCATAGTCTTTATATTATAATATAGTTAATACCTACTTAAGTACCTACATTTGTCATACTTTTGCTGTAATGAATAAAATTAAATCTATTTTGTAAATGCATCATATTTCCAGAGAAAATCATTGTAATGGAAGAAAGAATAAGACAACAATGAGAGGCAGTAAGAGAACAGCAGAAAAGAAAATGAGAACGATTATGAGCAGAAGAGAGACAAGCAATCTGTAAACATATTAAAGAATGAAGGCAAGCAAGGAAGAATGATATGAATGAAGAAGAGAGAGAACGTTATATTTATGATTGTTATTGCAATATTTTGTTAAAGTTGTAAAGTTAAAATAATTAATGATGCAATAGTGGAATTTTTATGGATATTTTATTGCCATAGAATTTGTCATGGACTTATTCAATCATTAACTGAAGAATTAAGATTAATCAGGATATTATAATAAAAAAACATGAAATCTTCACAGGTTAAAACTAGTCCTTTTATGAATAGATTAAGCTTTGTAGAAACTTGTTCTGAACAGAGAAGTTATTTAAAAAGCCAGGTGTTTGGCTAACTGGTCAAATTAGTTAAGTGCTCTTTCAAAGAAAGAATTATTCTAATGCTTAAGTTTATTGCTTAGGTAAATATAACTGGTTATCAATCATCTTTGGTACTATCAGATTGAGGTTTTCACCATTTGATAAGTATTCCCTCTCAAAAATTGGAAGTATCTTTCTTGCTACAAGTAAAAAAAAAAGGTAACTTATTTCTTTGCATATTTTTATGGAACAATAAGTTTGTATATGTCCATTAAAATAAACAATTTGAAACTATAAGAATCATCATTTTAAAAATATGATCATTGAGTTTTTCTTCATTTTAAATGCCTTGATTTAGTCTTTCCTTTAATTAACATACTAAAAGAGTTTGAAATTTATACTAAATTTTTTGGTTTATATTGAGCTAAAACTCTGAAAGATGTTGGAAATTACCTAAAGTATGCTAGCTTATTCTCTCTCTCTCTCTCTCTCTGACACACACACACACACACACATGAGGTGTGTGGAAAATATAATAATATATCATGTTTTATAGATAAATGCACATACATGTATGTGTGTATACAGTAATATACCCAATGCGCACAGATATATAAAAGTAGATCAATAAGTCTACAGCCTGACATTTAGTTAAAGCTAAATTTTGGTCTGAAGTTTTCACTATACAATGTTTTATCTACAGGATTAATATTTACCTTTGAGTTAAGTGCATTTAGAAGAAGGAAGATTATTTAGAAAAATAAACAGTTGTTATCATTTCATAAATTTACCTCTGTTTGGTACAAGGCTCCATGTAGGGAGCACTCTAGAAGAAATAAACTCACTACACAGTAGTAACAGTCAAACAGATTGGATCATTAGTCTCAGAGGTACCCAAAAATAAATATTTTCTATGTAAATTAAATGGTTTTTTTAATGATTAGGATTTTGACTTAATGTCTACACAATGTATGTGTGCATTTGTGTGTAGTTTGTATTTTTAGGCAAAATCTTTGATTATTTTTATGCAAGAAAGTGAACGAAACAAATAATCCCCCTGACCCCCACACACACTGTCATCTTTTCCCATTTAACTCCACATTACACACTTCCTGTTCTCAGCTTTGCATGTTTTGGTAGAGATTTAAATCTGAGATGAATCAAGCGTTATTTATATTGATAAGAAGAAATCTTTATGTTAACAAGAAACTGATTTCCTTTCAGGTGAATCCTGTTTTATCAGAACAATCACTACCTAAAGTAACTCACCTCAGATTATACAGGTGTCATTTGTTGCTAGTGGTGAGTTTATTTGTTAGCTTGAATAAACATGTTTATCATGTAAATGCACTAACAAACTGCCTGGTTACTTTCTGTTTATGTTCATGTTTGGAAAACTTTTGTTCACTTTGTCAGAAAGTCATAGTTTCTAATGACCTTTGTCTTTTCTTCTGATACCATTTGGCATTTTTGTTCTTTTTTTTTTACTTTGTTGTAACCATCATAATTTTTCATCGGCCTGTACATTAATGTATACATTCACACTTGAAATCCTGTTAAGTACTGAGTGCACAATAATTTTTTTAATCATTTCACCCAAGGCAAGAAAGCCACTAAAATGCAAGGAGCTACTTAGTGTCAGACAATATGAGAAGAAAAAAAGCATTATTAGGGAGAGAGAACAATAAAAGAACAGAAATTAAGAAGACAGAAGATAAGAACTATCGATTTGATTTTCTTAACCTACTGCGTATGAAACTAAACTAACAGAAATACAATAGTCTTGTAAAATTTAAAGAAACAATTTACATTTCTTAATCAGATATGTCTGATTTCATTCTATAATTCGATCCTGTCTCTGACTTTTCTGGATAAAATAAATAAAAATAAACAGATGAAAAGTATTAAGTGCCATATATGATACATACTTGGGCAATCATATCACATTTAAAATTTATAGAACTTACATTAAAACTATACATTTGCTTTTCTTAATGTACTGAAACGAAGCTAACTGAAATACAATAGCCCTGCAAAATTAAAAGAAAAGATTTACATTTCTTCATCAGATTTTTTAAAATTTGTTTCACCTCAAGAAAGGCAATAAAGACACTAAGACACAAGGGATTACAGGGTGTGGAAGAATTAGAAACAGAAACATTACTAATGAGTAGAATAGAAGAGAAAAGAATAATCAGGACAGCCGATAGCAATTGACATTGCATTTAAATCTTTGAAGATTAAAGTTGAGTGGAAAGTATGGAGCTGAAAGAGAGTTCCATAAGTGAGAAGTGCTATGGAAGAAAGTGTTGGCACACAATTTACAGTTGCATCTAGCCATTTTAACTATAAAATGATAAGACCTTGCCACCACTGTAGTGCTCTGCTTAAATTCATAAAGTCTAGGTACCATAGAGAAAAGTAATATTTATTTTCAATAATACAAAAATGTGACACAAGGCTAGAATAGGGTGTAGGGGAAGGCTGGTCTTCAACCTGTCTTATCGTAAACTTAGCTAGCCACATTTACTGACTGAAACATAACACAGTTTTCCTTATATCAAAACAACACATTCTTACTTACCATTCTTACTACAGGTGCCATAATACCTCAAAGTCTCTATGAGTCCTAACTAGTTCCCATATTTGTCTGGATGGGGAATAAAAAAATAACTTTTAATAAAAGAAACCCCAATGATCATTGAGGAAAGTTCATCTGAGTAATTACCATGAAAATATTAATAGAAAAGTCACAGGGAAGCTACATTATGGTGGTGGGAAAGGGATGGAGACCAAGATGCTTGATCAAGACCATTAATATTGCTGATTCTTCTTTGGATTTTGCTACCAAACTAGTACTGCACTTACCATATTTGACACACGGGTGTATAAGATGCATCCAAATTTCAGCAGGGTAAATCAATAATTCCAGTTGAATCCATTGTATTCACTTACGCGCAAATACCCTTGGGAAAGGTATTAATCCGTCTCTTCCTTCCAGTTATGGGTTAAATAACAGGACAGATTGGGTTCTATAGTCTTGGTCAGCAACCAGTCTACCGCAGAAAGCAATGGCAACCTACTGTGGGATAATCTTCTGCCCAGTCAGTCATGTATCTTTCAAGACATGATTGCCCAAGTGTGTATGACGTATGGCACTTAACTGACTGAAATCAAGAAAAAATTAGTAATTAGTAAAATTCTTAGTAAATGGTACAACCTAGGCTATATTTATGAGATATGATTCTGGTAAAACAAGCCAAAAATACAATTAATGAAAAATAATAGAAAAAAAGAACATGAGCCTATAAAACTTTATTATATCCAAAGGTAAGAAACCAAAATAAAAATGAAGCAATTATTACAATTGAGCAAAACAGTACAATTACTATAATGAATGTTATCAATGATAACACTTTTAATCGGTATAATAGTCTTTTTAATAATGACAATAGAAATATGAGAGTTACTCTAAAGTCTAAACTAATAGGAGTTGCTAGGTAGCTAATTTCAACCAACTATTGTGAATTTTAAACCTACATGTGGCATATAAGACTCAGAGGAATTTTAAAAGATATTTTTAGTAAAAAAAAAAAGTGCACCTTATATGCTATCAAATATGGTAAATTCATGAAGTATAGGTAAAATTAACTTAAACCAAGATTCCAGGACTGAACTAAAAAACATTGCAGATTCTTTTTAAAACAAATTTTGTATATATATATATATATGTTATCTTTATAAGTATATTTTTGTAGCATTAACTGTTATGAAATTTTTCAGTATCCAAAATTTCATATATTTATATGTGTGTAAAAATTCAGATGTAAACATGTGTATCGGCAAAGACAATATTAATAAAAGAAATGATAGAAGGAAAGACTTTTATGCTGACACATTTTGTTCCTTGGCGAATTTCATTAAAGGCAAATGCAGAAATCTTATTAAGAAAGCTATATTATACATCACTTAGTGTTTTCCATAGTTTATTTTTTACAGCACTTAGTGTCCTCCATAATTTGAATGTTTTTTCTCAATGTTACTTTTTTCTGTGTGTATACAGAGACAGATTTCTCAGCAAAATTTACACATTTGACTTTGATGGAGTTTCTTAAGGAATGAAACATGCATGTTTTCTGCATATCATTTCCTTTTTTTAATACATATTTGTGTGTTATACTGTTTATTTAACATATTGGTTTAATTATAATTTAAGTTATAGTTCTATTGTTTTGTTAATTGTGCTTAAACAATACTAACTCATAAAGCTTAACAATAACCTTGACATCTATCTTAACCTAAATGATTTGTCTGTACATGCTTGAGTTTATATATACAAAAACATATGTGGAATCGTTTTCCTATTTTAGGCTAAGGAATGCCATTGAGGATTTTGACTGAAAATCACCTAAGTGGCATTGGCCCATTGTAATTAAATTCAAAAATTAGGACATTACCTAATGTCTATGGTAACAATATGGTTGCTACCTGTATCTTTTTATTTTTTTTTAAAATTGTGCTGAATTTTATGTCACATGAAGCTATAGATAAATACTTACATTTACATTTGGTATCTGTTGGATTTTAAATCAACTCACTCTGAGTAGATTCCTGTTTATTTTTTTTTTACCATCACAACAATAAAATAAAATCCAGAGAAATCATTGATAGCCCTTAGACCCAAATTCTTACTTCAAAAAGAGAAATACATTGAAAACATTTTCAAACTCTTGCAATACCCAAATTGTTTCCATTACAATGTGAAACACAAAGTCTACAGATCTCACAGAAGAAAAATACAATTTAACTTAATTTCATATAAGTTAAGTATAAATGAATAAGAGGTTTCATTGTCAATTTTATTGAATAAAGAGTTTTTGATGTGGAGCGATGATAGATTTGGAAGGAAAATGACACATAACAGACGCCCCAGTAGAAGTGATGTTTCTTTGGACATGACAATCTGACAGAGCCCAACACCTTCCAGGCTGGTTTGAATTCAGAGTTTTTCCTTTTCCTAAACTGGTTGCCACCCAAGGCTATAGAACCCAGTCTGTCCTGCTATTTTACCCATAGTTTGGGGGAGAAGAGATAGATTCATATCTTTTCCAAAGGTATTAGCATGTAAGTGAATGTAATGGATTCGAATGGAATTTGAACTCTGCTTTCTGATTTCTCAATCTGAGCTCCTATCCATTACTCGACCATGCCCATTTTTTTTGTATAAAAAGATTAATAATAATAATAAATATAATAAACCTTGACTTAATAATATTAGTATTATGACTAATAAAGACTGATTTGTCAATTTGTAAAAGGAACATCCTCAATTATCTGGCTATGTTGAGAAATAATGCAAAGTGCATGCACACACACATACACACACACACACACATACATACATATGCATATATGCACTTGCACACACACATACATACATACATACACATATATGTACATGCACACACACATAGATACATACACATATATGCACATGCACACACACATACATACATACACATATATGCACATGCACACACACATACATACATACATACATACATACATACACATATATGCACATGCACACACACACACATACACCTTTCTACAATTAGTAAACTAACTTAAAACATATCATCTGCATATTTATCAGTTAATATATAATTTAAAAAAAGATAAAATATATAAAGATATATTAAATTTAAGATGAAACAGAATATAAATATAAACTTCGTTGATTTTACAACATGATAGCTCTCAAGAAAATAAAGTATGAATTGGTATTTAATAAAATTTTACAAATTAAATATATGTTTGCATATCAAAACAAAAATTTATTTTCACTAATTAAACAAATCAATTTTCATAGCTCTAACTAAAAAGCCAGGTGCAAAGGAATGTGAACTCCATCAAACAATCAGCTTCATTAAGCTCATACTTAACATCAGATGAGGTTCTTGGGACATGTAATGAGGAAGGAAGACCTAGAGAATTTAATACTCATAGGACAAATAGAAAGAAAGAGAGTTGATTTTCTAAGCATCGCCAAGCTTGCTAACCATTACACCACATCAGAGTGCTCAAATAGAAGGAAAGAAAGACAGGGGAAAGCAATGCAAGACATACTTGACAGACCTGAGCAAATGGATGGCAGAGTGGGGATTAGGAGAGATACCAAGAGGAAAAGTATTGAGAGTGACAAGAGACAGAGCCAAGTGGAAGTTCACAATCACCTATGTCCTGAAGAGACATAGCACATGAAGAAGAAGAACTCCTCTGTTACTTGGTTGTGTGTCAAACATTTGATTGTTTACACATCATTTCTTAAACTTAGTGAGTTTAATCACAACAAAAGAAACTAAATTATGTATAATAAATCAAAACATAAATAGTAGGATCATTTATTGGACATCTACCATAGCACATTGTTTTGCAGCCCAGTTCCAGAGTCTCTTTCATTATTAAATCGGTTTCACTACTGCAGTCTTCTGTTAGACTACATTATAAATGGTAAATAAACTATTTTTTATCCAAGTTCATTGGAACATGTCATCAACAATCTGTCTTCCTAAATTGTTCTAGGTAAGAAATCTATTATCAATTTGCATCAAAAAACTCTTTACTCCACAAAGTTGTCAATGAAACCACATTTATTTATTCTTTACTTTCATCTCAGGGTTCTCAGCAAAATTCAAATGAGAATCTGCAATGTAATCAATCCCAACATGGCAGCTTGACTCCAGTCACTTTCTCATCGATGAGATGTGTCTCTTCTACAAATATTTTCACAGATTCTGCTCTGACGAGCTTAGCTCCCTGCTACTCCCTGATGCCCCCTCTGCACGAATTTACTTGAGCTACTAGAGTGGCATTTAGGTCCCACCCTTTTACAATGAAAACAATCACATGTAATCGTGACTTCTACTCTAGTAGCTTCTTTTTTCACAGTTCCTGCCTGTGGAACTTCCTTCCATATACTTGCTTCCCTGATAGCTACAATCTCCAAGAGTTTAAATGCAACATCAATTGCCATCTCTTATCTCCTTGATCCCCATTGTTTCCTCAACACCCCTTGTATCTTGTTCTTCTCCCTTTCCACTCTACTCTCACGAAGCTCTCTTCACGCCAGTGTTCCCATTCTTCTCTTACCCATTCTATGACACTTTTGTGTCTTCTTCCTCTTTCTCTCCACTCCCCTATTATGTAACCCCCTGTGCACCAGTGGCAGTTCTGCCTTGCTTGAGGTAAAACAATTATAAAAAATATGAGATTAAGTTAAATTGTATGAGATTAAGTTAAAATGTAACCTAAATTTATAGGTCAATGTTGGTGATATTTCAGAATCTCCTTGATAAACTCAATTAAATATTAATTAATCTTCTTGATTTTTAATTAAATATTCATTAAATTTCTTGATTTTCAATTAAACATTAATTAATCTTCTTGATTTTCAATTAAAGTTGTGTTTTTCAAGTGAATTTAATTAACAGAGTATCTAATTGATTTTAGTTTGTAGGTACAAAATGTGACATTGCAAAGAACTGCAGTTCTTTTTGAGTGTGATTGTCATCAAAACATCCATAGGCTGCCAGGATGATGCAAGAATGAAATCTGTTTAGAACATTAATAACTGCAAGTCAGTAAGTGACAGTTTGGTTAGTAAGTAATCCTGACAGAAACATATCCTGCTTGCCAATGGAATGAGAATTCTAATGACATTGCTCAGCTTTTTCAGTATGTAATGTCTGCACAAATGGATACACTTGTTCCTTTCTTATTGGATCTGATTCTCATTTGTTGCTATGGAAATTTTACATGAATGCCCTATCGATTCAAGAACAACATCTAAGCAGGCATTTAGATAAATTCCAAAGAGAGAGAGAGTCTGACTGACTGGTTTCTGGGTAAAAAAAAGAAAGAAAGAAACTAGAAATAAAATATAAAACTCTGGCAAACTCTTACAGGTTAACTTTTTATTAAAATTTCATATTGAAAGAATAGAAAATACTATTATCTATCAGTTATCTTTTACAAGAATAGCATATTGCAAGAATAAAACATAATTGACAGATAAAATACCATTCTTTTTTGTCTCATTTTCGTATGCAAATATCTTTGCTCAAAAGCAAGACTTGTGAAAAAGGATAAACTATTGTGTCCTGCTAAGTTCTTATTTGTAAAATTTGAATTTGGTAATTGAAGTCTGTATGTTCTACATGAAGATTTTAACAGACGTGAAAACTATCTGATCAAATTTTAAATAATTTTACAAAACTGTGATATTTTACAGGTTGCGTAAGGTATTTGAGAACAGATTTATACTTACACAAAAATGACTCTTAGAAACAAATAATGCTGTCTTTTTACTGAAAATGTTAGAATAAGAATAAACATATTGTTTGGGAATTTTACTTGATAAAGTTTCCTTTAGCTTTGATAACAGCTTTAATGTGAGGTCTGAATCACCTACATGCTAAAATCAAGTGATCTTTGTTCATATTGAACATTATACTGACTATGAAGTATTTTAGGGATATTTTAGTTTTTTGAAGGCACTCATTAACCTCTTTCTCAAGTACACTTCATACATAGTAGTCCAATGAATTGAAACCTGAAGAGATAGGAGGCTAAATGTTAGGGGTTATGTGATCATGAAAATTTTCCGGCATCCATTCCTGCATTGTTTTAACCTTGTGTGATGGTGCCAAGGCTTGTTAAAACATATAAGATATTCCATTATGTACATTGTTGATCCATTGCTTAACCACTGTTTCTGTAACATCTATGTAGGCAGCAGAGTTTACTCTAAGACCTTGTGGAAAAAAGTAAGGAGGTACCGCATGTTCTTCATTGCTGACAACCCCAAAAAACTATGACAGTTGCAAGATATTTTGTACACATTACTCTTAGAACTTTTGAATGGTCTACACATAACCATCTGTTATTTCTTCTGTTTACTTTCTGATCTTGGTCAAAGTTTTTCTCGTCTGACCATTTTATAGATAAAGGATCTAGTGACATGCTATTTCTAAATTACTACAATCAGCCTTTATAGCAATGATAACTGCTTGCTTCTTCATTTCTTATGTAAGCATAGGGCCTACCATTAATAATTCTGAAATATGGAAAATATAAAGTCAGATAATATGCAAAATATGTAAAATATGCACCCTGTACATATTTTACATATTTGGGCACATGGCGAAATTGTTAGAATATTTGCTTTTCAGCCATGAGACCCAAGTTCAAATGTCATTATGGTCAATTTCAGGGAGGTGACTTGTTGATGTCACTGGCCCAGTGAGATAATCCTAGTACTGTTGTAAAGTGATACTAAAACCTGACCCAAGCCTTGTGAGTGAAAATGAATAGACAGAACTCTTCAGAAGCAGTCAATGATTGTGCTGTAAAGGTGAAATCACAAATCATCATGACCACACTACTGACTGAACTGGCTTTGTATACTCTCTCCCAGAAACTGCAACTAAGACCTGCTCAGCATAGTTGCAGTATAAACCACAGGTGGGCTCTGCAGGTGATGAGCAAACACAAATTTACCTGAGAAAGTGTCAGTTCAATCAGCAAACTTACTTTAAATTTCAAACAAGTTTGAAGTACTCTCTTTAGAACAAATACTCTTAGGAAAGATATGAATTCATCTCTTCTCCCTTTTTCAGCTTTGTACCTCTGACAGGAAGTGAACCTGTATCATCTTTTCTATTAAGGAAACCACTTCTGTAGCTGAAACATGCTGTTACCAACTTAGCTATATTCAAATATTGTCTATCAATGTAGCCTATGTGGTCAAAGTGATAATGGCACATCTTTTTCTACAGGAGCAGATTCTCTGATAAAAAAAAAGGGTACAGGTTTGATTCTTATTGGTAGCACAATCATTCTTTAGTAGAACTTCTCAATCTAGTTCAATTGTCTTTAATTTCTCCGTTTAAGAAAATATAGCAACTCAAACATATCATAATAATGTCAGATTAAAAATTCTCATTCAAAAATTATTGTTGTTTGCATTTTGGTTACAAAACTGAAGCTAGCAGAAATAGATTTGACCAAATGAGAAATGTGAATTCCTTAAATAGGTGACCTCTTGATGCACCAGATCTATTTGTGGCTTCTCCTATGTGGATAGCGGTTGCAGGTTCAAATCCTGCCAAATGACACACATTTTTGTAATAAAAATTTATTGTAAATAATCAGGCCAGTAGATATAAATATATAATACTGTTTAATTAAAAACAGAATATCTACTTAAATATGAATATCAATCAAAAATAATGTTCAAACAAATCATTTCATATATATATATATATATATATATATATATATATATATATATATATATACAAAGTGTGATAGAGAGTAGAGTCAGTGGTGGTAAATTCAGAGTAATGCCTATCTACCAAAATGCAGATTATGACACACTTATGATACAGGAAGTAATATTTATAAAAAATACAAGCCATCCTTCAACAAAACAACATAAAAAACCTAAGGCACACACACGGACACTCTAAATTAAAATACGCTAAAAATACATTTTGCAAACAATTACAAAAAATAGTATTCTCAAAACAACAAAAAGAACTAGATGACCCTTAGAACTGAATCAAAATTGCTGAAAACAATTTTGAAGTTTCAAGATGCAATCAAATTTTCTCAAGTCAGTGTAAAATTTTTTCTTATCAATGAAAGATGAATGATTCTCAAAATGAAAGAGATTTAATGAGTGAGTGTGAAAAAAAAACAAAAACAAACAAACACGCACGCATATGAACTTTTTGACCTGCTCACCAACCAATTATATACATGGTATTTTAGGCTGTCAGAAAGACAAATAGATCTTGATATGTAAAGTCACAAGTTTATTTACCTGAAGAGAGTCAACTTTAGATCCAAAACACATGTATCAACACAAATACCACTATGGACAACTAATATATTATACAAAAAAGCAAGTAATATTATTATTAGTAATAATAATAATAATAATAATAATAATAATAATAATAACCAATTTACATTCTAAACAAAACATTCACAACATTTTTCTTCTATACTAATTTCTCTCATTGGAAGAATCCCTATTTCTGTTTTTAATATATATATTGTATTTGTATGATATTTTTCAGAAATCATGCATTGTTTCTGAGCAAAAATGATTCGAAGGAAGAAACACTTTTCTCCTAGGTATAATGCACAGCTAATACACTGGTCCTAAACAGAGAGTTAGGGAGTGACACTTTGAAACTAGAAAGAATGCACAGCTATGATAATGATCTTAAGTAGATGGTCAAGAGATGATCATCATCATCCTGCGGCCTTGGCCAAGATAGAACTCACTACACCCCTCCAGTATTCCCTGTGCATTTGGAACCCTGGCACAGTTTTTATAGCAAAATTCATAATTTTGTCAAATAGCTGAATACTTGATGCTTTGCCAGGGCTACCAAGGGTGTTTTTATTGTGACACCAACACTGGATGGGTTGCTTCCAGGCCCCATCCTGTTATTTAAACCATAACTGGAGGGAAATGTTGGATTAACACCTTTCCCAGGGGATGATACTTTGATCTTAGGTTGAAGGTACAGCTGTTATAATGACCCTAGGCAAAGGGTTGGTGTCTAACACTTTGATTCTAGGCAGAATAACTGATCATTGGGGAGTGTTATTTTGATCTTATTCAGAGTGCACAGCTACTACACTTGTCCTAAACAGATAGTTAAGGAGTGACATTTTGATCCTTGACTGAGTGTATGGCTGTTACACTCAAACAGTTGGAGAGTGTTGCTTTGATCATAGGTGGAAACACCAGTCCCTTTGTAAATAATCCTAATAATTTTTTTTATCATAATTATAATACTTATTGTTATAATAAAAATAAAATAGCAATAATTCTATAATAAATCCATATTTTTCCAGAACATTAGGAATGTAGGTTATGATCTCTTTCAGCGGCTGTACATCTTAATAAATGGAGAGACATTAATGAATCATTTTTACTGTCAGGTTACTTTAGTCAAGCTTGGCATGATATGCTGAATAATGGACATTACTGCTTTATGTTGGAAAAGAGAGAGAGAGAGAGAGAGAGAGAGAGAGAAAGAGAGAGAGAGAGATCATAGTAAAGAAACCAAAAGTTCATAAATACTCAGTCTTAGCATTCTATTTCATCTCTTATAGTTTGTTCTGCTTTACCCTTCTCTTTCTGTGATTGTGACTCTCACCCTATGTTTTCTGTTCTGCTAGCATTTAAGTTATTACTGACAATTTGGATGCAAACAATAAAACAACATTCCTTTTTCTGATGAGATAGATAATAGTGAACAACATTATTTAAGTGAAGCAATGATCAATTCAAAGCCTATATCTCAGATTGTTTGAACAATGTTTTTTTAATATTCATAATTACCTTCTGAATTGTCTGGGTTTACTAATAAATGGGCACTTATTAATATATTTATGTATAAAATAATCACACTGTTTTTAAGATAACATCAATTAATTTTAAAAATCCATGAAGGCAAAAATCAGGTCTTATATGATGAGAGCTAACAAGTGATACATTTTCATTTAAAGATTCAAAAATTTATAAAACCTCAGATATCTATATCAAATGTATACAATATGGTTAGTGTAGGTGGCCAATTCAAGAGGGTTAGGTACTTATAGGGATCTTATAATTTATCCTGTACATGATAACTGCTATGTTTTGGAGGGAAAAACAAAACTAGAGTTGTTGTACACTTAGAAAAAAAGGCTTAGCAGGACTTATACTATCATCTACTTTTATAAGCGCCAGATCAGGCTCAAAATAGAGTACTATTGCCATATTTTGGCAGGATCTCACTTTCCAACCTTGATAAAGCTCAAAAGCATCTCCAAAAAATGCTCACAGAAACTGTATCTCCTGATTCCACCAGGTCTGACCTTCATGACTAGGATCCACCATGTCAGTTATATGTTAACAAACCACTCAAACTCTCTCCGTATTCCATCAGCAAGAAGTAACTTCCACTGAAACAACTTCTTCCCATGAACCATTGCCCTATGAAACAGACTTCCAAGCGGATGTTTCTCCAATCACTAGAATCTTGACCTATTCAAGTCTAGAGTCGACAATAATCTTTCCCTCCTATCCTTATAAACTGCCCCTTAACATAACCCTTTACCTTATGTGGCCCCCAGGCTTTGTACGGAGTAAACCATGCTCTAAAAAAGAATCATATCATTATTTCAATTGTCAGCTCTTTGAACAATTAAATAGAAAATGCAAGAAAATTAGGAATGTGGAGAAAATGCATTGTAAGTACAAAGGCAGCAATCTTGAATTTCTCTCTTTGTTGAAATTCTTTTTCTAAAGAGAAAATTAAGCAAAACTAAGTATCTGTTCAAAATGTATATTTTTTCTATTATATTTTTGCTACTCTTTCCTTGAGTAATTAAAAAATTGAAGCCTATTTGGAAAAATTGTTTAACTTAATTTTTAAGTATTGAAAAATTAGGTTTTTATATCTTCTTCAATATAAAGTCATTTTTTTTTCAAGTATATTTTTATTCTTTGATTGAATAACTAGGCTTGTTCATGTATCAAGTGTTTTTAATTATAACTTTCCTGTAAAGGACACTAACAGTTTTATAAGAAATCACCCCTGACAAAGAGTACAGCTGATTCCAAAATAATGGAAACACCTTGAAATTTCAAGCAAATTTATTTCAATATGGGATAGGACTGCATTTGGTAGTAATTACAGCTTGATATGTTAAATCTTTAAACATGCATTTCAGTTTGTAAGTTTCAATGTTCTGTACATTTTATTTGGCTAAAAATTTTTATTAAGCAAAAGTTTATTTAACCTTCAGCAACATTACTTGTAAAATTTATCATACCTTAGTTTCAAAAGCAAATATTCATGTTTTAGAATCACTGTTGACAAAATTAAACTACTTCTGTATAATTACATTTCCAGTTCTCCCTTGCTAAATGTGTAGTACCTATTAACTTCCTTATTACTAATATATTCATCAATAAGTATTGTTATAATCTTCCTAAACCCAGATCTTCTGATTCATGTTACACAAATTTCTGCCACTGGTCAGATGTGAACACTTCAAAACCCAAGGCTGAACTAAAAACTTTGAGAACTGCACATAGGTTTACTCATAGCTTCCATTTCACTTACATACTCAAAGAAAAATACAATCCAGAATTTTCACCAATAGCAACCACTCCTGCTTAAAGAAACAAAGAAAAGTTGAAGATGATCTGAGCCTAAGAAAAAACATATAAAAACCCATCAAAGGGACTTCTTTGGCAGTCAGCCAGCACAACAGCCATGATTCACAACACTCCTCTACAGTGACTTCCTATCTTCAATGACAGCAGCTAAATGCCATAACCACAGTAAGCTAGGACTCACCCTCCCTTTTCTACCATGACTTTTTATGATTCTACTTATCTCTTCCTTTCAATGAGAGACATTCACACTGATTTACCACTTGTATTTTTTTGTAAATACAATTATTTATTTCCTAAACCTCTCTTGTTCTTCTTTGTTCTGCCACCATATGCTTAATATAACAATATTATTATCTAGAACAAATTTAATTCTTTTTGTTTCACATCTGTAATATAAGAATACTTTCCTCTTTTCAGTTTAGGGTCTTATAACAAATGACTGAAGGAAGAATATATGAATGTATACATGGAATGAAATGACTATTTGGCATAATACCTGTGTTTTATAGATTATGAAAAGGGTTTGATAAAGTATGTCACAAGGAACTGCTGAAACTGCTAGGTAACCTTGACATATTGGAAAGGATATTAAAATAGTACTGAAACAAACTACCTGTGTACAGATAGAAAATGAATTCAGTAAATATACAAAAATAGAAAGGTGTATACGACAAAGATGTATCTTCTCACTGGACTTATTTAATCTATATATTGAAGCCATTCTGAGAGAATTAGAAGTTTTACCAAGATTCATTATTGGCAGCCACAACCTTAACAAAATAAGATATGCAGGTGACACAGTGTTGTTAGCAGACATAAAACGAGAAAACCTAAGAAATCCTACAGAAGGTTGTGAAGGAAAGTGCAAAGAAAAGACTAAACATCATTTTCCCAAAGAGAGAATAGATGGTTGTTGTCAGCAAAAGTAACAGCCCAACATGCTGGAATTACCAAAATCAAGAAAGTGCATAAATTTAAACATCTGGAAAGTGTTTTAACAGCGGGTAAAAGTGCAACACTGAAATCTGAAGTTGCATTGAAATAGCTTTCCAAAAGTTAAGTAAAATATTAAGAAACAGGAAAATTTCATTAGAAACAAAGAAAAGAGTCCTGAACTGTGATGTGTTGTTGGTCCTCCTATATGGCAGTGAATACTGGACAATCTCTTTAAAGATGATGAACAGACTTGAAACAATAGAAATGTGATTCTACAGAAGGATGCTGAGATTACCATGGATTGAACATGCGAGCAATAATAAAGTTTTACAAAAATCGAAACAAAAAGAGCATTTATACTTAACTTCAGAAAGACATCAGTTGACATTTCTAGGGAACATAATGAGGAAAGGGGTTTAGAAAATTTGATACTAACAGGGCAAGACAGACAGAAGAAAACATTGTATAACCTACTTAACAAGTTTGTGTAAATGGTAGGCAAATCAGGGTTTAGAAGAGATAGAAAACAGGCATAAATTACTCTGAACTACACAGGATAGAAAATTGTGGAGAGCCATGATCACCAACATCCTGAAGAATATAGCGCATAGAAGAAGAAAGAGATCTAGCATAATCTCAGGCTATTTCTTTTTTTTTTTTAAAAGTATAACTTTTCACAACAAAATGGTTCAAACATTGTTTAAATAATGATAATTTCCCATCCAAGAAATTCGAACATATATATATATAGTGGACAAAATAATGGAAACACCTTGAAATTTCAAACAAATTTATTTCAGTATAACTTAAAGCCAACTTTGGCAGTAATCACAGCTTGAATTCTGTGTGAAATCAACTCATACAAAGTTTGTATTGTTTACAGAGAAATTTTTATCCATTCTTCAGCTAAAATAGTTTCCAATTCTTTCAATGATGATGGTGGAGGATATCAACTCCTCACTTTTTTTTCTAAAATGAACCATAAATGTTCAATGAATTTGAGACATGGCAGGTGTGATGGCCAGATAAGATGTTCTTCTTCACTAGAATGTTCCTTGGGCCATTCAACTACAACTTTAGTAGCATAAATAGGTGCATTATCATCCTGAAAGATAGCATTTTTCCTCTGGAAACAGTTTCTGAACCATAGGATAAAGTTGATCACTTAAAATAGTTCTTACTATTAATTTTTATAAACTTATCTAAATAATACCAGTAAAAAAATAACAATTTTAGCAAAAAAATGAAGTACTACTAATATTCAGTCAATAAACATAAAAATAGATAAATTTATAACAGTTTAATCAAATTTTACAAATTATGCTATTATGGTACTACATGTTTCCATTATATTGTCCACTCCATCTACATTTAATTATATAAAATGTTTTAATTGAATACAAAGAATATGCCTAAAAATCTAGTTTGGTAGTAGAAATTCATTTGTTGAAGGTACTTCACCATAGAGTAGGGGTTAGAAGCAACTTATGCAGACTATTATTACTGATATGAGTTTAATTCTCAGTATGGATGTCAACTTAGAAATCTAGTCTGAAAACCAATATAAGCAAGTTTAATTTTCACGGAGTGTCCCATACTTATGATAAACTTAGTAAATATCCATTATATAGAATATTGTGCCATAAAACCAGATTCAGCATCATAATCTACAACACAAATGTAATAGTATGAAATTGAATCGTCTGATAACAACACTTGCTGAAGGTTCTAGTGATTACTGAAAAACAAGTTTTTATGGAAGATGCCACCTCAGAAAAAAACAAACAAACAAACAAACAAAATATTAAAGTTCACTTAAAGCAGAAAAAAACCCCAAGACAAGTGATTAGTGAGAACGGCTGGTCTGGATAGAAAGTGAAATGATGTAGGTTGATGCACACGTGAATGCCACAAAGACCAAAGTGCCAAAAGCATTGAAGCAGGATGAAGATGAAGATGAAGATGGCAGGTTAAATGGCATCATGCTTCTCTTACACTATTTTAATGATCCGATTTGATGGGGATGTCGGTAACATCAAAGTTCTAAATTCTCATCATTTAGTTGCTGATCCGTTGTCGACTCAGCCGTCCACATGTGACAATCAAGAAACAAAATCTTCTTATTTTAATTAGTGTACCCGACTGTAGGAGATCAGCTGGGCAGGAATAAAAGTGTACATTCCTCAAGTCCAATAAATAAGCCTGGTTAACTAAGCGCCAGCAGCTAGAGGCTTTCATTATTTGTCATCTCATCATTCTGCAATATATAGCATCAAACCTCCCATGGCTGTGAAGAGTTTTGTCAGACAGTCTTTTAGAGAACAAGCAGTTGACCTCAGGTTCAGAATTTGCACCAAGTAGAAAACCTATATGACAGTTTCTCTGAAAAATGCTTCTTTCACAACAGATGTTCCTGGCAGTCAATGGACATTCTGTCTTTCAAATTATTGAAAGAATCACTTCTTTCTAACATAATTATAATTTATTTTTCTAGACTTTATTCATAGAAGTTAGTGTGACTTACTTAATTATCAAAATGTCATTAAGTGTTGGATTTATATTTCCAGCTTTTATTAATCACAGGTTTATTTGTGCCTGTCACTGAGGCAACTTTCTCGGTCATTTCTTCATCTTATTCTGCTTTTCTTTTTTCTTTTATTTATCTGATAGGATATAATGATAAATATACTGTCTGTAAGTGAGCATACAATTTTAACTGCATTTATTCATGTTTATAGAATATTCAGAAGTGAAGTCTGATCATGTATAAAAACTCTAGACCCCAAAAAAACATTTTATACATACATAGCCATATTTTTTTTTATTTAGAGGCAAGACTAGAATTAATCCTGTAAAAAAGCATGGTGGCACTTGCCTGACAGAGGATTTGTCATAATAATTTAGGGCAAGTTTTTAGAAGGCTGGATTCTGTTTCTGATACCGAACTCAAACACTCACAGTAGTCAAAGTACACAGAGTGCTTTTCTCAAGGCACCATCTTGAAGAAGGTTGTCATTCAAGATTTGAGGTCCCATCCTAGCTTTATATATATAATATATTTATTCAGAAATTATAACATGAACATGTTATAATATCATTACAAAAGTAGCTATTTTGTTTCAACACTTCTTGTGTCTTATCAAGTGATGAGGTTTATTTCAAGTTGAAGGGTTTTAAAAGGTTAAAAACAAGCAAAACCCCCTTAATCAAGGAGGCATTGTTGTATAGACAGCGTGGACCAATCAGAATAAGTAACTTCTAATTTGGAGAATATGTGATCAGATGCAAAAATAATTTTGAAGGGCATTAATATTAATATTTGATTAAATTGATTAAATATATTAATATCTGATTAAATTGATTAAATATATATATATATATATATATATATATATATCTATAAACTGACATATTGAAAATGGCCATTTCCCCTCTAAATTTTATCTGAATTTACAGATATATATATATATATGGCAATATTTTTATTATAAATTTATAATAAAAACATAGTTTACTGCAGCACAAGAGCCATGACAAGGTGCTAATAAGATGGTACCAAAACGCAACGGCTCTTGTGCTGCAGTAAACTTTATTTTTATTATATACTTATAATAAAAACATTACTATATATAATGCTCTACTAAGTATCTTAATAAAGCAAAACCCTACAAATTGTGAACTGCCAACCCATTAGTTTGTACTACTTCTAAAATAATTTGGACTATTGTTCTATTCTTTGTTGCCATTTGTACAATATTTTGAACATTGTACTCTCCAGTCTTCTTCAGATGCTATGAATTTTGAACCGAACCTTTTATTGTGATCACTGGAGTATATCATTCTCATTCATTGTGTAAGGCCTCTTTTGGTAGTCATGAATTACCTCCACACAAGTCCACACAAGGAATGAGAATGATATACTCCAGTCATCATAATAAAAAGTTTGGTTCAAAATTCCTAACACCTGAAAAAAGGTCAGAGCATATAACGGCCAAAATGTCATACAAATTGCAACAAAGACGAGGACAATAGTCTGAATAATGTAAATTATGTAAATACTACTTCATCTCAGAAATATAGACAAAAGTATATATATATATAGGAGAGATTATTGATGTACAAACAGAGAGAAAAGTGTATATTTGAAAAAGAGTAAAATAACAGGAACTTTTTTTATTATTTTGTTGATTTTTTCATATTTTATTTTGTATATTCCGCTACACATGTTTTGAATCTTGTGACCCTCTTTGGGTGAAGAATGGTTGGTTGTATATATCATAAAATTTAAAAAAAATCTTTTTTAAAAGAATGATTATTTTCTTTTCATGTTAAATTTTTTGACAATTGTCTTTTGTGCGTATTTGAATCTGTCTTGGACTAACCAAAAAAAATGCTCTATTGGTTGAGAGGTAATAAAATAGTTAAACTTTATCAAAGAAAGAAAAAGAAGAAAAATTAAAGCAAAAAAAATGGAGGAGGTGTCTTTGTTCTTATTTCTTTATTTATATTCCTGTATCCTTTTCTCTACTCATGCATTGCGTGTGTTTTTATTTTTTTTATTTTTTTGAATTTATTTCTCTTTGCATGTGTGAAAATGTGTATTTGTGCTTTTATCTAATGTGTGTGTAAATGTCTTGGTGCATGTGTGTGCATGAACGGATGTGTGTTTTTGTTAGTATATTTTTTGTCTATCTGTCTGTTTGTACATGTATAGATTCCATATGTGTATGTGTGTGTATGTGTGTGTATGTGTGTGTGCATGTGTGTGGTTCATTCAGAGTATTGTGTGTGTTTTTATTTTTTATGTATTTTTTCTTTGTGTGTGTGTGTGTGTGTGTGTGTGTGTGTGTGTGTAAATGTGTATATTTATTTGTACTATGGGGTTATGATTTGTTTAGTGATGGATTAGATTTATCTAAAAACTTTTTTCTTGTATTTGGAGGTAAGAGTAATCATCTGTTTGATACATAGGATAATTTTAAGGTTACCCATGTTGAGTTTGTGGATGTGTTGAGATGCAAAAAGTTTTTGTTATCTGGTAATTTAATGTTGTTTTTTAGCAGGGAGACTCTGTTGTTTAGTGCATAAGCAATCTAACCTTATTTATAAATGGAACTTTGTATGTGTGTGTGTGTGTGTGTGTGTCCAAAACAGCTAAACCGATTTTCTTGAAAATTTACACAGTTGTACTATAAGCATCTGCGAGTGTTCTTAGCTAGGTTTTGTGTCGAGGTACCCCCGATAAATATCGAAAATTGATAATCGAAAAATCGGGTGATAGAAGAATTGGTCCGATTTTAATCAAATTTCATACACTTATAGACAAAGACATAAGAAACGATATTTAGAAGTTTTAAGGTTGCAGTTCTTACAATAGTGCAGAAAATCAATAATATATATATATATATATAAAAGGCAAGATGTTTGTGTGTGTGTCTGTTTATCTGCCTGTATGTCTGTATTTTTTCAGCCCTTTTATTTTAGTTTTTGCTTTGGGTTTGGCTCTAAGTAGGTATAATTCTAGTTCTTAGTCTCAGCCATGATACCATTTACTCAGAGGACTTATTTAGCCTTCAAAATTCAGTTTACGACAAAAAAACTTATTTGATATCGATACTAGGAAATCAAAATTTGACTTACATCCATTCATTTTTCTTTCAGTCTACGGTTTCACTTTAACTGGAAACAACTATTGCTTTTTAGTCTTTTGTGCTAACGTCCAAAGAGTCTGAGCTCCAGGACCATGGATTAGTTTTAAAGCTTTCATTACACCCGAGCAACACCGGGCTATACTGCTAGTACTTATATAAGACTTAGTGCATTTTGTGCTTCTAAGTGAATAAATTATATTTCTGGAGTTAAATTTGAAGTTTTTTTTTTTATTGGGAATGTTACTGTGGGAGTTTTCAAACATATAGAAGTTCCTGTCTATAATTATATCAGAAACACCACATGTTTTCTTGTTTCATTTTGTGACTACTTGTATTATGCATTGACTAAATTAGGATGTGTTTAATATATGTTTTAGGTTTTTTTAATTGGCATATGCTTTTAATTATTTTGATTGATTTTAGTATATCTTTTATTTTATCATTCTTGTTAAGTATGTCTAGATTTTTTTAACTCCATAAATATTACTGGACATATGCCTGAAGTTGTTCGTTGTTGTGTCTGTTTGGGTTTCTTTGGAATATATATTCTTCCTTCAAGTTTTAGATTATTGTATATATATATATATATATATATATTACATAGATAGATAGATAGATAGATAGATAGATAGATAGATAGATAGATAGATAGGTGTGAGTTTGTGACCCTGGAAACCCAGGGTCACAAACTCACACCTATCTATATGAATATGTCAGCTCTATCACTGATATTGAGTGCTTCAAATAAGTACCGCACATATATAATATACAAATAATATAATAAATATAACAAATTGCATATATATATGTATATATTGATTGTTTAATACTTACTTTTTGGTCCTAATAAGGTTAGACCAGTACACATTTGTATTAAAAGTGTTCTATACAAATTATATTGTAGAACTTTTGAATATTTTCCATTTTTAAACAAGTTCTTTTGCTACCCAGGTTTCTACCATGAGTGATGTCTTCAGGTGATTTTTAATATATATATATATATGTACATTTCATAATCATATATATATATATATATATATATATATATATATATATATATATATATATATATATATTCTTCCTTCAAGTTTTATCTAATTGTTTTTTTAGAACTGACTAAGTCTTTTATTGTTTTAGATGTAGTAGTAACAAATTTTATGTTCAGTTTAGATAAGTTCTTTGCTCTTTTGAATGTGAAACAAAAAGTTCATAAAATATTTCAAAACAAAAAAAAAAACACCCTTGCCTGACAAACCCAGTGAATAAAAAAATATATTGTCTTACCAACTAACTCTATCACATCTACAATCTAAACATAAAATTTGTTACTATTACATTTTAAAACAATAAAAGATTTAGTCAATATTAAAAGTGCTCAATGCAAAAGTAGAACATAAATATATGGCAATTATATAATAATTACCATATATTTATGCTCTACTTTGGTATTGAGCACTTTTTAAAAGTAAATATCTAAATGTGGAATGTACTTCCATTAGTAACAATTACTTATATTATGCATATATATATATATATATATATATATATATATACTATAGTCATCTGCAGACAGATCTGTTTCGCTGTATTACAGCTCATCAGTACGGCTTAGACTCCGGTTGCTTCCTAACCCAGGATTGAAACCCGACCGAATTGGCATCAGTCGGTGATTCTACCCCTAGACCATGAGCGTCCAGTAGAAGAAGGTAGGCTTTTTAGCGCGTATAAACACGCCCAATAGCTAGAGTGCTCCAATTATATATATATATATATATATGCAGTAACATCCAAAATTAGAGAACAAAAATGAAAAATTCAGTATCTCAAAACTAACCATCAAAATTACATTAAATTTTCACTGATAGTAGACATACACCCTCTCCCCAACAATGTCTTTAGCTTTCAGGTTATGGAAAGCAACAGAAAGGAATTCATTACGTGTTTGCTGTTTTTCATGTGTCCAAAATTAGGGAAAAATGAACAAAAGGTTAAGGTTAAAGTTTGATCATCTGCTCTTCTGATAAGCGCCTGGAAAGATAAAAGAATCTGATGTATCTTTACTGTAGCAGTTTCTACCATGTATCAATGAAAGAAACTTGATTCTTTTACTAAATCTGAAATTGTGAAACTCAGAACGGATAATAATACCATACAACAAATTGCTGACAAGGTAAGCCATTTGAAAAGTGTTGTTAGCAAAGTTTTGAAATTATATAATGTCATCGCTAGCACAAACAATAGGAAGAAACCTGGCCGACCTTGAAAAACAACTGTCAGGCAGGACAGGATAATGCACCGCCTTGCATTGAAAAACCATTTTTGAACTGCAGGAACCATTTCTGTAAACATTAAATACAACATCAAGTTTTCAAGACAAACTGTGTCAAGATGATTACATGAAATTAGCCTCTTTGCATGCTGTCCTAGGAAAAAGCCACTGATCAGCAAGAAAACAAAATAGCAAGGTTAGCATTTGTGAAAAAGCATTGACTCTGGTCAGAAGCTGATTGGTTCAAAGTTTTTTTCAGTGATGAATCAAAGTTCAATTTGTTTGGAAGTGATGGCAAGCAATATACATGAAGATTCATTCGTAAAGTAAGGAACGAGAATTGTGCCAAGAAAACAGTAAAGTTTCATGGAATGATTTCTGCACTTGTAATTTTGCCTCTTGTACATTTAAATAATAAGGGCTGGAGTAAGAAAAAATTGTTAGAATGTCACATTGTTTCTGTGTTGCAAAGTTTTGGTATTGACACTCTCATATTTATGCAGGATAATGCTCCATGCTATAAGATGAAGCTTGTGATGAATTATCTCAAGGAGCAAGAAATTGAGATTCTTGACTGGCCTGACATGAACCCCATTGAAAACTTATGGAAAACATTAAGGGAGAAGGTAATAACACAAAATCCATTAAATGTTGAAGATTTGTGGCTGAAACTAAGTGAAGAATGGGTTAAAACTACAGTTACGAATTGTGTAATTTTGGTAAAATCTTGTGTGAGAAGATGTGCGGCAGTCATCAAAAATAAATGTCTTAGCACAAAATATTAAGTTGCCAGTTTGTTTTTTGTTTTGTTCTGATTCATTTAACTAACATTTAGATTTGTTCCCTAATTTTGAACACATGAAAAACAGTAAATATGTTATGAATTCCTTTCAATTTTTTTTAAAATTTCACACAATTTCAATGGTTAGATACTGAATTTTTCATTTTTGTTCCCTAATTTTGGATGCTATTGTATATATATATATATATATATATATATATATATATATATTCAAACAACATGAAAATACAGTTTTAAAACTAACCTTCCAAAAGTTAACACCCTATATTTAAGATGCCACCAAAACAGGTAATTAAAAAAGAAATAAATAAAAAGGACACATCTATATTTCCCAAATAACCCTAACTTAAGAAACCTCCAGAACATTTGAGAAAATGAATTTCTCTAAAAAAAGCACAAAAATACTTCTGTCTGTGATACTGAAAATGACATTATTTTTGACTCTCAAAGCCAAAAAGAGAAAAAGAATGGAAAGAAATAAGGAGGAAGTATAAAAAGAAAAGAAAAGGACAAAAGGGAGACATAAATGCAACATTTGACACACAGACACATACACATGCATATGCACACACACACACACACACACACACACACACACACACACACACACACACAAAGAAAAAATCAACCTAACAACAATATGAGCATCCCAATGCACATAAATTGATTACATCATCAAAATTACGATAAAGAAAATGTAAAATGAGAAAAATGCCAGTTAATTGCTGAAACTTCCCGAAGAGTTGATTGAAAAGTTCATGTACAAAACAAGATGCTGAATATAATATCAATCAGCTAAGTGACAAATTTTATTTGTATTAATTATATATATATATATATATATATTATATGGCCGTTTACTTGATTTCAAGTATCTCTTAAATGAACCATTGTTTGGCTTTTTCATGAACTCTCAAATGACATCTGAGACCTGAATTTACTTTGGTAACAAATAGGTAAATGTGCAAAAATGATATACAGGTGAAGTGTTTTCCCTGGGCACAGCTTGTCATAGAATGTTTCTACCATGAGAATGAAGATGACTTTTAAATCTGCATATGATTTCCCATTAAATGCACGCAAGGAGCATGTTAGTTTTAGCTGTTGGTTAATTTCAGGCAATATCACTTGTCTATGTTGACTCTGGCCCTTTTATTTGTTAACAAGATCTGATCTGGAGAAAAAAACCCAACTACACACTGGACAGATGTGTCTTTGAGCCAATTCTGGGTCAGAAATGTTCCTCATTTTTCTGACTTTTCCTCTTGATGCTTTAATCAAGGATTATGAAAATTTTTAATTCCCTTGTGAAGAAGAAACTGCCACTCTGGTCTGTTTGAAATTAAATAACTAAAAACTGTACAACTTAATCTAATAACTGCATGTTATATTGACTGCAATCTTTATATCACTTTCTCTGCTTATTAGGTGAATGCTTACCAAAGACCAGCAATACTAATAGATAATTGTACAATAGTGTTATTAATGATAATAATAAACATGCTATCATATAGTGTTAGTTTAAAAAACAGCACCAGTGTCAAGCAGGCAGAACTACTATAAACAAATTAAAGAGAACTGTAAGTGCAACTGCTAGTTTTATGCTAACATGATCATTGCATGCATAATGATGATCACCAAAATATTAAAACTGGCAGTCATGCTTACATTTCTTCTTAATTTTATTTTTGTGTGTGTGGGCATGTGTGTGTGGGGGAGAGAGAGAGAGAGAGAGAGAGAGAGAGTGAGAGAGAGAGAAGATTAAGTTGTGTGCTTATGCATGCACACAATGATATATTTTGTTATCAGATTAATGTATCATTTTTTTTAATATTCATCTTTTAGGGTGTTACTTTATCTGTAGATTCCTAAATCAACTATCAACTTGGAATTGAATGTGAAGACTTGAACGCTGCTATGTTTATGAATATATAAAATCATAAAATATATAAATCAAAACAGCTTTTGTT
The DNA here is from genome assembly GCA_037127315.1 of Ascarosepion bandense. Classification (NCBI taxonomy): domain Eukaryota; kingdom Metazoa; phylum Mollusca; class Cephalopoda; order Sepiida; family Sepiidae; genus Ascarosepion; species Ascarosepion bandense. Next base: position 49,623 of record JBBBDQ010030121.1, read on the forward strand.
CTTTTCCATGTGATTAAACAATTAGGGATTCATTTCCAATTATCTAATATGATTGACACTAAAACTAGATTTCATTATTAATGCTTTGTAGTTAAAACTGATGTGTAATAAAATAAATGTTCCAGAAACATCAAGTGATCTTCTGTCTCTGAAGTAAAGGTAGCAATATAATAACCCAGGCTTTTATTGTCCTGGTTATGGTTGAACTGAGATGTTCTTATTTTAAATTGGCTAATTGCATGAAAAGATATGAGAGCAGGACTCAAGCAAAATCCTTTTTATGCTTGCTGGTTGTTTTATATAAAGTTTCCTGATCAAGGTCAGGCAACTACATGTACATAAATGATGTAACTAGGTAACAGATTTAATTTTCCATTATTATGAGTTTCTATAGTCGAGCTGCTTTACTTTACATAATACAGTAATATGTTTGTTTTGTTCATATGAAGATAAAATTTGTATAAGAGGCCAAAATTTTGAATGCTGATTCTCAAATCTGTCAGCAACCCAGTACATTTTTAAAATCTGTAATATACATCAGTTTATCTATCAATCAGTGTATGTCAGTCAAGCTATAATTATGTATATGTTGTTTTTTTTTGTTTTGTTTTTTTAAACAACCACATATAATTAAATCAATCATCATAATGTTTCCTGCAATAAATTGATATTAATTTTAGTTCCATTTGGCAGTTCTGGAAATGTGACTGACCAGATTTATAAAAATCTTTATTTGCTATAAAAAATCTTGTGTTTGCTTGCTTACTGAAAAAATCCTGACACAGTGATTTTGTACAAGCTCATAATTTAGGAGATATCTACTATTCACGTGCACAGCACTCACCCATATACAAAATGGTCAGATAGAATGGCAAGGAACAAAGTGAAATCTTCAGCAGTTGCCACTGGAGTGAGGTCAGTTATGGCTTTGGCCTGACTCTAGTGGGACAAGTGCTGATAGACATTGCATCATAATCAATAGAAAGTGTACAGGGCAAAGCCTTAGATACAATCACTTTGCAAGCTCTAAAACAACACAATAACAGCTCATATACTTAGGCTATACTTACATCTGGCCACAGAATATTCAAGTTGAAATCTGAAGAAGATTCTTGCCTTTCCATGTTTAACATATGAGAATGAGTTTATACATTTTCATCTAGACTGACATCATCTCTCTGCATAATAATCTATACTACTTTTTTTATATGCCTATCTCAATTTCTTCATATCTGTTTATCTTAGTATATTCTTATCTATGTATTTATCTATTCATATCTATCTATCTCAATCTCTTCATACTTATCTATCTTGATCTCTCTCTAGCTATTTAAATCACTGTATATCTCTACATCTCAATTTTCCTATTATTGATTTTTCCGTTTCCTCTTTTTTGTTCTCATCTCTAGCACTTTTTTATATCACTCTTTCTCTACCTCTCATAAGTTACCTTGCTTATTCAATCAATATATATCTATTTTATATTATTAATATCTACCTAATGCTTTCCATTAGTACATATTTATTTCAGTCGATTCATATTTCTCTATCTGGCCATTGGTCTCTATAATGCAGTTGTCCATTCATATCTATTAATATATAGTAGTTTAGTGACTCAAGGTTGGGTGTGAATGAAGAATATTCTCAAGTATTGTGATTAGTTCTGATGGTAAAAAAAGCCAATGTAATATTCTCACTGGAATAATTTGAGTCTAATTTGTGAAAAAAAATTTCTTTCTCACTTAATAGCTTTGAATCATATACTTATCTTTATACATTTATTGTAAATAAAAATGAATATCTCTGTAGCTCTGTCTAACATGTCTCATGAATAAAACAATTGCCTTTCATACAAGCTGTTAGAGTTGAAATGCAAATAAAGGTCAAGTTTTGAGCTATCACAAGAGTCTGAGACATGTAATGAGGAACAAGGGCTTGGAGAAGCTGATACACACAGGGTGGATAGAGAAAAAGACAGATAGAAGAAAAGGCATTTGACATACTTGATAGGCATAAGCAAATGGATGACAGAGCAGGGCTTGGGAGAAATAACAAGATAAAATATTTTAAGAGTTACATGGGACAGTAAAATGTGGAGGGCCATGATTGCTTATGTCCTGAAAAGCATAAAAGAAGAGAAAATCGGAATTCTGATAGAAAGCTTTAGTCTACCACCACTCTTGATACATTTTGGTACTTGTAAAATATACTATATCTGGTTAGTACAAAATCTATTGATTTATATATATATTTAGTGATTAGTTACCTATAGAAATGAGTGAAAAGCGATATATAAGTATATAAATAATATTATTTTACACAGAATTTATATATCCTAAAGGTAAATGCATTAACAAATCTATAAAAATGCAAAAGAAACCATTGTATAATCACTTCACAATATTTTGTAGTAGCAAATTTTAAAGAAATATTTACATTTTTTCATCTAGGCTATTCTCCTTATCACTTTTCTTTTGTTTTTATCACAAGATTTTGGTAATTATACCCTCTGACATTCTTCAGGTGTTTTAGGGGATCTTGAACTTTGAACTGAACCCTTTTATTTAATCTATGACTGTAGATTGTTTTCCATTCTGCTGTCTATATATTAGGATATATCATTTTGTTCTTATTTAGTACTTTTCAGTTATTACTTGCCCTGACTCCACTGAGATTATGTCTGTACTACATGGCCTAAGGATTGAACTCACAATTACTGTGGCACCAAATGCATCAACCAATTTTTAAATTCATTAAGTTACTAAAATAATAGATTGTTAGTCACACCTAAAGTGTACTGAATCAACATCAAATAGCAAATGAAAAATATATTCAATGTTAAGTCCACAACTGAAAAATATCCCTGTGCCAGGGTTACAGATATTTAGCATAGAATTTTTATTACATTAGTTATTATAGAAGAGCAACCAGGAGAAAGCCACCTCTTAAAGCTGTCAAAATTCAACAAAGATATGCATTTAAGATGGTGGAAATACACTTAGAGTCTAGAAAAAAATTTTTAGATGAATCCTTATTTGCAAAGATTTCAAACAACTGACTAATATAATTTGGAGATTACCCAGAAAATAATTTTGTTTAAGCAATCAACAATCAGATTTTTAAACTTTAGTTATAGTTAAGTTAAATGTTTTGAACACCAGTCATTCAAAGATCCTGGAATGTGTGAGGTATATTAATTCAGAAAAAATACATACTTGGTGATTTAATTCCATGTTCATTGACCTTTATCTGAACAAAAACAAACACTTGGGATAATGAAATTCATAAAGTATAACAAATTGAAAAATGCCTTAAACAATTCTCATAGTCATGTCAATTTCTTATCATGAATCCTATTGAATATTGACTGTAAAAATAAAGAAAATGCCCAGTATAGCCCGATTCAGTCAGTTAAGTGTCATACGTGATACACACTTAGAAGATCATGTCTCCAAAGAGACATGACTGACTGGGAAGAAGATTTTTCCATAGAAGGTTGCCATTGTTTTCTGCAGTAGACTGGTTGCCAACCAAGGCTATAGAACCCAATCTATTCTGCTATTCAATTCATAGCTATTCAACCCATAGCTGGAACGAAGAGGAATAAAAAATAAGACCTTTTCCAAGGGTATTTGCACATAAGTGAATGGAACAAATTCAATTGGAATTCAAACTCAGCTTTCCGATTTCTTATTCCAAGCCAATATCCGCTGCACCACAACACATATCCAGCCTGATTAGATATCGTATAAGAGAAATTAGATATTAAAATATATAAGATATTTTGTGAAATTTTGTCATGAAAGTAATGCGCTATTGTATTTCTATACTTATTACTTTCATGACAGGAAGTACATCGCCAAAAGTTTCAGTTTACTGAAGAAAATCGACCAAAAATCGGCCAAAATTCTTTGCCTATGCAGTATGCGAATTCTGCAGTTAATTACATGATTTCATGAGAGTTATGGGAGAGAAAAAGTGCAAGATATAGTTTGTTTTTTTATGGACTTTCAAAGCAAAAAAGGTAGGTTTCTTCAATAACTAATTGTTGATTTGAGTTCAGCATATACATTTGCACAGAAATAATGCTATTTTGGATAAATTTGAAGGGGGAAAATCCATCAGCACCTAAAACAAAAATTTACCCTGTATATTCAAGATGGCAAGAGACATGTTGTTCTTACTCCCCTGTTCACTCCTTACTAGGTATACTTGAATTCTAGCCTGGTGCTAAACTAAGCTTAATTGTGATGAATTAGTATTTATCCCACTAACTACATTTTTGTATGCATTTCCTTTACCTTTTCTGCCTCTATTTTTTCATATGTGCAGAGGTAATAGCCAGTCAGTCAATGAAATGCCATACGTGATACACACTTTGAGTGATCATGTCTCAAAAGAACAAGGAGGCGTAGTGTTTTACTCTCTGGGAGGCAATCCTGGTCCATGCTAATGGGAGGTAGGTGAGATTGTCAATGATGGTTAAATGAGAGTAGCTTCGTTTTAGAAGCATTAAAATTTACTAGCCATTTCTTACCCCAGTCCAATATGGATTGGAGGTCTTTTTCAATCTCGGCTGTGAGGTTAGCTTTGACGCCTACACCAGATTTTTGTAGGAGGCGAGAGTAAACTGTGGTGTCATCAGCGTACAAACCTATTTGGGCTCTAATGGAATCAGGGAGATCATTAATGTATATCAGGAAGAGTGTAGGACCTAAAATGGAGCCTTGGGGGACACCTGCGTTTGTATGGTAGTTCTGGGAGGCATGTCCGTTTAATACCACCTTCATTGTGCGGTTAGAGAGGAATGACTGGATTAGTTGAAACAAATGTCCAGTTATACCATAGCTCCACAGTTTACATAGAAGGCCAGTGAGCCAAACTCTGTCGAACACCTTAGATATATCCAATGCAATGGTTCGGGCTTCGCCATTCCTGTCGAGTGCCTGGTATATGTACTCGGTGATGGTCGTTAGCATATCAGCAGTAGACCTGGTGAAGCGGAAACCATATTGCTTGTCCGATAGGAGCCTGTGTGCTGTGAGATGCTGAACCACCTCGGCGTTGATAATGGCTTCGAACACTTTGCCAAAGACCGGAAGAAGGCTGATAGGGCGGTAATTTGCAGGGTCAGAGGGTTCTCCAATGTTTTTAAATATAGGAACTACAGAAGAAGATTTCCAACAGGCAGGAAAGCAGGAAGCAGATAGGCAGAGGTTGTAGAGCTTAGAAAGGACAGAGGAGAGTTCAGGGGCACATTTCTTTAAGACTATGGTTGGGATTCCGTCACCACCGCTCACTTTGTGAGGGTCAAGTTTTAAGATTATCTTAGAGACAAGCGAAGGTGTAATGTGGACATCCATATGGAAACATTCAGAATTTATTCAAATTAAGATTAGTATCACTTGAAATTTTTATTGTTTTTCTCTCTTAAAAAATTTTTTTCAGGAAAACAGTTTTCACAAATACACTCTTGATGGTATTATGGGAGTTTCCTTTTTAACCTTTTGTTTAAGGTAGTCAGCATCTTGATTGTATCCTTATTTTTTTTTATAGTTACTTGTGCTATCCATTTTACTTTTATAATCATTTCACCCCAAGCAAGGCAGTACTGCCACTGGTGCACAGAGGGTTTCAAAAGAGGAGAGTGATGAGAAAGAGGAACAAGTTACAAGGGGTGTGAGAGAATGGATAAGAGAAGAATGAGAACACTGGTGTGAAGAGAGTAAAGTGGAAAGGAAGAAGAATATGATACAAGGGTTATCAGGGAAAGGATGCAAGTCAAGGTGATAAGAGATGGTAATTGACATTGCATTTAAATTCTTGGAGATTGCAGCTGCCAGGGAAACAAGTATACTTGTTTCTTATTTGTATACTTGTTTTGTTGTTGTTACTGTTAGAAGTGTTTAAGTTATATGGTTTTTTTTGATAAAGCTTTTTATGTATAATTCTATAACACCAGTTTGTAAGATCTGGAGAAGTCTAGACTTCTTTAAGGCTCTGAGATTTAATTTGCTCAAAACTATTTTTAATCATTGATTCGGGAAAACAGTTGAATATAGCTGATAGTTTAAACATTTCTGAAAAAGTTGGATGCCATACATGTACTCCATATGAAATTTTTCATCTGACAAAATTATATAAGTGCATGACTTAAATTCTTAGCTTAATATTTTACTTTTGCAGCATCTTGTATAGTTGAACAAAGCAACTCCTATTTGTCACCTACTCTTTGCTCAGTTTCTTTATATTAAAAGTGTTATCTATAAAAAAAAGCTTTGAGTTTTTCTCCTGTAATAGCTATCTATATTCTCAGATTTCAAATGCTGACATTCTCAATAAGTGATTGACACTGCACATTTTTCTGGTTTTAGCTACCAGTGTACTTGCATACTAGCAAAATCTGTAGATAATGTCTTCTATTTTTGTATACACTCATGTTTGTGTATATGCTTCTACAAATGTGTGTGTGTGAAATCTCATAATAATAATACAACCAAGTATCTATTTTTTTAATTGATTCACCCCAAAGCAAGGTGACAATTCTCCTAAGATGCAAGAGGCTACTCAGAGTGAAAGAGAATAAAAAAGTCTTTAGAAGAAACTGGAAACCCAAACTTGAACAGAAACTAAGGAATAAACCTCTACACTTGTTTAAAAGACCAAGGAGGAATATGAACCGGATGATTTTATGTATTATATTTGCAACTGCTTATATTAACTGAAATGCACATTCTTTAATCCTGTAGAATTGTTTTAGTCTTTCTCACCTGCCATTAGAATTAATCTCAGTGAGGATGATGTGGAACTAGTTCTTCTGGGTAATTTAGTTCCCTGTATAAGTGCTAATCTCCAAAATTGTGTTTTAATTCAAATTCTGTTTTATGATAAGTAACAGTTTATAGGATGTGCGTTGTGGTACAGTGGATATCGGCTCGGAACGAGAAACCAGGGAGCCAGGTTCGAATTCCAGTTGAATCCATTGTATTCACTTACACGCCAATACCCTTGGGAAAGGTATTAATTCATCTCTTTCTTCTAGTTATGGGTTAAATAGCAGGACAGATTTGGTTCTGTAGCCTTGGTCGGCAACCAGTCTACTGCAGAAAGCAATGGCAACCTACTGCGGGATAATATTCTGCCCAGTCAGTCATGTATCTTTCAAGACATGATTGCCCAAGTGTGTATGACGTATGGCACTTAACTGACTGACTGAACAGTTTATAAATACATCTTATAAATACAATAAATACAATTTATAAATGCAACAAATACAGTTCATAAATGCAATAAATAGTTTAAAAATACATTTTGTAAATACAATAAATCAGTTTTTAAATGTGGTAAATACAGTTTACAAATACAAATACAGTAAAAAACACAAACATATCTAATTTAGGTAAATGAATGACAAAGTGTAAAAAAATGATGACGTATTTCATCCAAGAATGAACATGTTATTCAAAGTATTTCCACTTTATTATTCATTTGCTTAACATTGTTCTGATGTATAGAAACTTACATATCATATTCTCCTAAACATGTCTCTACCTATGCACATAGGTAACAGATAAACGAGTATAAACAGGAATATTTATGTGTGTGTGTTTGCTTTCACATGTGCATACATGTGTATGTATGTGTATGTGCTCACAGTGTGCTAGAGTTTGGAAAAAGAAAAAGAGTAAAAATAGTTAAGAGTAGACAAAGTTCAAACAAAGAAGCCACTCAAAAAATTTTCTGCTTAATTTCCTTGAGTTGGGACATAATTTTGTAGTTGATTGGGCAGCAATCATTTTAAAATTAATTTCTACCATTCTTGAAGAAAAGGGCTTCCCAAGTTTCACCTCTCAACTCCAACCCAACCTATGACTCTCTTGACACAGCACAGTAGGGTTTCTTTTCAAATTCAATCACTGAGTTGGCAGGTCAGATGGTAAGTCATTAATTAAAATTATTTAATTCAAACTTATTTACAGAGGATGAAAAATATTGTTGTGAATAAGCTACCATGTTTGTAAGCCTGTGTCTTAATTCCTATGGGAATAGTTACAAAAATTAGACTTTTATTGAATGAAAACTGAACACATGATCGATTTCTGTCATTTTTTGGTGAAACATTTAAAAATGTCTCAAAATTATAGACAAAATAACATGGTATATGTTTTGTTTTTTTTTTAAGCCCAAAGGAGAATTTATCCAGAAGGAAAAGTAAAAATTTCCTCTTTTAGCAGATCTGTTTTTTCTCAGATATTTTTCTTTTTTTTTCTTCTTAGTGTATCTTGTAAAGGGCAGTGGCTACACTGTAAAAAACGCCATCAATCATACAAGCTACTAATCTTGGACTGGATTCATTCCACACAGGATGCTCTATGAACATATATATATATATATATATGTATTGGTAATATAATATACCCAAAACACAATCCATGAAAACAAATGTAGCAATATTCAAAGAATAAAAAAAACATTTTAAATAAAAATAAATATGAAGTAATAATAAAAAATGTGATAGAACTTTGATAGAATGTGTCAGTATTATTCAACAAAACACTTTTGAATATATATATATATATAAATTTTCATTTTTAATAATTTCATCCCAAGCAAGGCAGTACCACCACTGGTGCATAAGGGGCTACATAAGAAGAGTGTAAGTTTAAGCAAGAGAAGAGTGAAGAGAAAGACAAACCAGTTATAGGGTGTGTCAGAGAAAGGGCAAGAGAAGGATGGGAATACTGGTGTGATGAGAGTTGTGAGGGTAGAGTGAGAAAGGAAAGAACAATATACAGGGATGATGAGAAAAGTTTGAGAGAAGGACTGGAGTCAAATGGATAAGAAATGGGAATTAACATTGCATTTAAATTCTTGGAGATTGTAACCGTTAGAGAAGCAAATATATAGAAGGGAGTTCCACAGGCAGGAAGTGCAAGAAAAAAGACTGATGGAGTAGAAATGGTTGCTGCATTTGGTTGAGTTAACTATATATATATATACACTCCTGATCAAAAATTTAAGACCACTTAAAAATCTTTAAAAAGAAATATTTGTTTTACGGATAGATTTTAAACTCCTCCCACTTAAGGTTACCAATACTACAATCTAAAAGGTTATGGAAACAAAAAGCTACATTCCAAACATTTTATTTAGAAATTTACATTTTTATAAAATGAGGCGATTTACACATGATCAAAATTATAAGACGAGGGGTATAAATTGTTAGATCTATGGTAATTCCAATGATTTTAGTTTAGTTAGAGATTAGTAATCACTGTATAAAGGTATTACCCTGCCTAAAGCAAACAAACTTATCGAAGTTGAGCGTTCTCGAATTCTAGAATTCCATAAGCAACATTTATCACAGCGAGCGATTGCAGCTAAGGTAAATCGCAGTAAAACTGTGATTTGCAACTTTCTAAAGAACAGTGAGAATTATGGAAAAGCAAAATCCTCTAATAGGCCCCCAAAAATTTCTCCTGCATTGAGTAGGAGAATAAGACGGGTTGTTATGAAAGATGGGGACTTTCTTCTAGTCAATTTAAGGCAGTCACAGATGCTGATTGCAGTCCCATAACCATCAGATGACATTTACGACAAAAAGGCATGGTAAATAAAAAGCATAAACAAATTTCTCGGCTGCTTCCATGTCACAAGCTGGACTGCTTAAAGTTTGGTCGTCAATACCAAACATGGGATGTTGAGAAGTGGAAGAAATTCCTGTTTCTGATGAGAAAAATTCAATCTAGATGATCCTGATGGCTTCCAACGATATTGGCATAACAAAAACATGCCTCCTGAAATTTTCTCCACACGTCATAGTGGTGGAGGGTCCCTAATGATATGGGGTGCCTTTTCTTACAGAGGGCCGATGGAGCTTCAGGTGGTGCAGGGTTGTCAGACAGCAGCTGGTTATGTTAGCATGCTACAAAAAGCATCTTTGATGATGGAGGGTCATCGTTTGTGTGGGGATGGATGGTTATTCCAACAGGATAATGCTGCAATCCACACTGCAAGACTGACCTTGACCTTTCTACAAGAAAATGGGGTCCATCTCTTGGGACATCCTGCATGCTCACCGGACTTGAACCCAATTGAAAATGTTTGGGAATGGATGACAAGAGATGTTTATCGAAATGGCAAACAATATTCAACAAAAAATGAACTTCATGAAGCCATCTTCAGAAGCTGGAGCAACATCCCTTGCACCTTAATGGAAACGCTTATTTCTAGGATGCCCGACAGAATTTTTGAAGTTATCAAAAGCAGTGGAGGTAGAACTCATTATTAAATTTGGTTGTTGAATATTTTTATACACTTTTTGTACAATTTCGTAGAATTTTTGTCTCTGGTCTTATAATTTTGATCATGTGTAAATCGCCTCATTTTATAAAAATGTAAATTTCTAAATAAAATGTTTAGAATGTAGCTTTTTGTTTCCATAACCTTTTAGATTGTAGTATTGGTAATCTTAAGTGGGAAGAGTTTAAAATCTATCTGTAAATAAAAAATTTCTTTTTAAAGATTTTTAAGTGGTCTTAAATTTTTGATCAGGAGTGTATATATATATATATAGATACACACACACATACACATGCTTAAAGACTCACACATATCATTCTTCAGCAATGAAATGAACTGGCATTTGTATACATTATGTATATAACACACTAAAATGCCTTTCTCTTCCATGTGCCAATAGCTTATGGGTAGAATACACAACTGAAGCATGTATTTATAGGTGTGATTACATCTGGACATTATTTTGGATGTTTCATTTAGTAATTTTTTTATTCTGGGAAAAATATAATGACTAACTTTTCCTCTTGGTACAATCTGCATACATCGCTGCTGTTGTATGGTTTGGCTCTTTTTACTAAGCCATGTGTAGAAATTAACATTAAAATGGAAAAATGAAAAAGACGCAAATATAACTTGGAGTATAGTGAAAATAGCCAAATCATACATACTAGAATCATACAAACATAAGATTATTAAATAACATTTCCATAATTTTGAATATTTTCAGCTGATAAAAATTCCAGTCACAGATGACAGTAAATTTTTTATTTAGTTGACATTGATGATCAAAATAAAGTTCCTCAAAGAATAACAAAAGTGTTGATTTCTCCAACAAACTTTGTCAGTTCTTGGTTCTGTATTTATCTTTCTATTTTCCCTTCTCTGATTCCATCTGCCGATGGCTTAGAGAGTAGCAACTCTGACTGACACCAAATCGGTCGAGTTTTGATCCTGGCCAGAAGCAACTGGATGTCTAGCCACACTGATGAGCTGTGATACAGTGAAACAGGCTTGTATGTGGATGACTAATATATATATATATTAATAAATATACATATTATCCTACATCAATATATCAGTTAAGTGCCATACGTGATACACGCTTGGGCAATCATGTCTCGAAAGAGACATGACTGACTGGGCAGAAGATTATCCTGCAGTAGGTTGCCATTGCTTTCTGTGTAGATTGGTTGCCAGCCAAGACTATAGAACCCAATCTGTCCTGTTATTTAACCCATAACCGGAGGGAAGAGATGGATTAATACCTTTCAATTCATCATTGCATTCACTTACATGCAAATACCCTTGGGAAAGGTATTAATCATCCATCTATTCCTTCCAGTTACGGGTTAAATAACAGGACAGATTGGGTTCTATAGACTTGGTCGGCAACCAATCTACCGCAGAAAGCAACGGCAACCTACTGCGGGATAATATTCTGCCCAGTCAGTTATGTCTCTTTCGAGACATGATCACCCAAGTGTGTATCACGTATGGCACTTAACTGACATCAATATATATCTTGGCAAAATTGTATGCAAAATCAAAAAAGTTTACTTGTGATGCTTTCATCCTTCAGGACCTCATTAGACTAAATGCGCATCATAGATGAATGCTGATAAATTTTAGATTTTTTTTTTAGCTAAATTCATTTAGAATCTTTTTCTTTTTCTTTCCATCACTTTTGTAAGTTGGTATTCAACACTGCAATATTAAAAAACCTGCCAGGAATGGTGAAAACTTGTAAGAGCCATGGTGCAAATTTATTATGGATGACCTCATGATTAAAACACTCTCTAGACATTTATGTCATAGTGAATTATTTTCTTTAATCAATGTAGCATTTCTTATGCCAAAATTGTGGTCAGTCACATGGACAACCACCACATTTGACATATTGTTTTGTAAAATGTCTCTTTTGTAGTGATATAATCTTTACTTAGATTTCTTGAGGTTTCTCCTACATATTTTTTCAACACTTATTATGGGCGATAGAGTAAACTCCTCCTTCAGATTTTAGTTTATTGTTTTGTTTAGTTTTGACCATGTTTTTTATTATTTTGGATGGAGTAGCAACAATTGTTATGTTGAGTTTAGATAGATTCTTTTTGATCATAGATGTGATAGAGTTAGTAGGTAGGACAATATTTTCTTGGATTCACTGGGTTTACCGGAAGAGCTATTTTTTTATTTTGGAATATTTTGTTTTATTATTTTATTATTTAATTATTTTACTCTTTTGGAATATTTTATTGAATATTTGTTTTGGAATATTTTATGTATATTTTGCATTAAATATAAAATAATTAGGGTACTGGAGAAATTTGAAAAAGTTTTCAATGTATTTCTTCTCTTTGTTTAAATAACCCGAGCACTTTTTCAGCTTTGTTATACAGTTTCCTCAATACTGTTATATAAAAATATATATGGTCATCATTATATATATATATATATATATATAATTAAAAAAAAAGAAGACAAGTGGAAAACTATATTTTCACCTATGCATTTTGTCCACTGATGGACTCTATCAAGGCAAATAGATGAAGTTAATTTTATCTTAAATAAAGTCTCTATAAACAAAAGTTGTTGGCTGCTGAAAAAAGAAAAGCACTCATAAAATATTCATAAGATCAACTGAAATTATTAAACATTTAAAAAATGTTATATTTTATACTCAATGAGAATTTTTCATGCACAGAATATTGCTAAGTTCTAAGATGTTGAAATGATGGAAATTAACTATTTTCTTTTGATTTTTTGATAAGGTTGTTGTATATGTTGGCTTGGAAAAGTATTGGTTCTTTTGGCAATGGTTAAGTTGAGAAAAAAACCAGCAACTTTTTTTGTTTATAGATACTTTATTATAAATAAAATTCATTTCATTTCTTTACCCTGATAAAATCTATTAGTGGATGAAACACATACCTGAAACAAATATAGATTTTCTCTTGTATTCTTTTACACTTTTCTTTTTAATTATACTGTTCCTTTCCTCAGATTATAACTGAGAATTTATATATATATATATAAATTATCTGTAATTATGTAGCAAGTGTTCTTTAAGACAAATGCTATTAAAAGCCGAGGTTTGAGGTCGATTAATTTTAATTATTGACATTTCCAAATTACAAATAATCCTTCTCAGACATAGCAGAAGTACTATAACAGAAGAGTTGTGCTCAAGAACTGCAAAAGCTCTGGAAAACTTTCATATTTTAGTATCACAAAGTTTAACCTCTTTTGAATATATCAAAGTCACTGTGGCTTAGTCTAGCAATAAGTAAATTTGGAGACAAGTAAATTCAACTTGAATCATTTAAATATAACCTTCTCCCAGAAAGATATGGGCTGAATTAATATCTTTAATTTAAGAGAACCCTATTTGTTCTGCTATTTAACCCATAGCTGGAGGAAGATGGATTCATGCTTTTTTCAAATGTGTTAATGCAAAGTGAATAAAACAGAATCAACCAAAAGCTGAACTTAAATTGACAATTCCATTTTATTATTTACATTCTTCAGGCTGTTGCCCTCATCTTTGTTGCAATATTCACAAAGTTTTGGCTATTGTATGCTTTGACCTTCTTCAGGTGACTGTAATTTTGAACTGAACCCTTTATTTTGATTACTGGAGTAAGGTGTTCTCATTCCATGAGTCATGAATGTCTTGGTTATCTCTATTTAGCTCAACTGTCTAAGTTTTATCAAATAGAATTATTGGCCTTTGGAAAAAATAAAACCAGAAGTAGACATTAAAGCATTTGTGCTGTTGTTAGTTTTATCAAATAGAATTATTGGCCTTTGGAAAAAATAAAACCAGAAGTAGACATTAAAGCATTTGTGCTGTTGTCAGTTTAATGTTTGAATTTAATGTCGGTTCATGAAACTACCTGTGTTTACAACACAAAAGAATTTTAAAGTAAAACTTTCATGTAGACTTTTAACTCTAATGAAAAGATTCGAGAAAAGTTCTACAAACCAATCAACAGAACAGAACCAAGGTTGCCATTGATTGTTTTAATGGTATCATAAACAGGCAAAATTAAAGTGTGTATTCGTAGAGATTGATATCAATGATTTTTATCCTTCAGTCAATGAAGCAACATTAAACAAAGCCATAGATATAGCTAAACTGTACACAAGCAGCTATGATTAGCAGATAGAAATCATCAAGTTCTGCTGAGAATGTGTTATTTTGCAACAAAGCCATGTGGATCAAGAGAGGCAATCATGGCAAATTTGATGTCACCATGTAGAATTTTGATAGTTAAATTATGTGAAATGGTTGGGATCTACCTGCTATTTAAATTAGTAAAAACAGTTTGTCAAAGAGATGCCAATTTATATCATGATGATGACCTAATGATTTCAATGGTTGCAAAAGCAGAAATATGAAAGGAGATTATTATGAGTTTAGCAGAGCTGGGCTTTTGACATTGAAATTAAGACTGATTTGAAAGGGGTGGACATCTTTGATATTGCATTTGATCTCAATAAAAGTGAACATCACCCATATAGAAAGAAAAATAGTAACTCTATTTATATCAACTCATAATTAAACCACTCACTAGTCATTTTCAAACAGATCCCAAAGCGTGTATGTGAGAGACTCTCTGCAAATTCTAACAACTATGAAAAACCAGAATATAAAATAATATTAAGGAAAAGTGGATATGCTGCTAATGTATATTGAAGGAATAGTACAACCAGAAAAAGGACCAACAGAAAAAATAGGTAATTTTTAATTTCCAATACAACAAAGATATAAATACAAAAATATTTGTTAAGATTATTGATAATCATTTTCTGTCAGTAGTAAGCTCTTTATTATATTCAACAAAAACATTATTAAAATTGAACAATTGTGACATGGACAACATAATCTAAATAATAAAAAAGTAAGAAAGTACTGTGTACACAGGATATGAACTGAACCCTGTCTTGTAACTGCAAAAATAAAGATAGCTTCTCCTTTGAAAGGCACAGTGTCTAACTACCAACACAGTTTATCTGGCAATTATATAAACCAAGAGTGAATCAGATATATCAGTTGTTTCTCAAGAGTTGGTGAAACAAATATTCTATAACTACAAAACTGCTTTCAAAAGAAGGAAGTATGCCAGTAATAAAGGTAAGGCCATGCTTGGGGCCCTCCACAGACCCCCAATTACGGTGGGGATCTGCAAGTTCCCTATGAGCCACAAGGCCAGAGGAAGCCACAAGGCCAGGGGAAGCCGCAAGGCACCTTGGCTTCACAGATCTATTGTAATAAAAAAAAATTAACAAAATAATTATTATGATTAACCGGAAAATTATTATAATACTTGTATGTTGAAATAAAAATATATCAACCCATCAAGTCTCACTCTCTCTCCCCTTATATATATATATATATATATATATATATATATATATATATATATATATATAATCTTTGATAGAAGCCTTCTGGTGCCCCCCCCCCCCAAGAAGCTGCAAATCATTAGTAATAAAAAAAAACTGAACTTGAGAGAGAAATAGATTATAGATATCTGTTTCAACATACATAAAAGTAGCTAAAAGTTGTGAAAACTGTTCCTTATGTATAGCTTCAAAATGCCAATTCCTGCGATTTCTTCAGTTTTTACAATATCTACTTTCCAAGAGTATGTTATTTTGTTTAAAGTACCATTTATTGTGGGTTCAGTATTGGGGGGGGTGGCAATTTGCATTCTTCGAGTAGAAGGGCAGCAACGCACATTCTGCAGGAGGGGGGGCATGATGTTGCTAAGCATGGCACTGAATACAGGTATACCTAGGGTTATATCATTTCAAGTTATTTTTGATGACACATAATTTGTCAAAAAATATATATGGAAAAACAAAAACCAAGTTTAAGTCATTTTATTCAACTTTACATCAGTCCACCATAAATATTGGAGTCATGACATCACGAGAAAAGCATTCAAAGCACATAAAATCGTGTTACTGTACAATCAATAAGAATAATAAAAGTAAATCATATTAAAATATGCACATTTACAGTAAATGTTAATATAATCATCATAAACAAAATATGAAAACATAAATTTCAATGCCTCCAAAACAAAGCTGTTATCAACTAACCACCATAGACAATCGCATCTACCTCCCATTAGCATGGGACAGGCTAGCCTCCCAGAGAGTAAAATACTACGCCTCCTTGGCCTTACACTCTCGGCGGACCTCAAATGGAATGACTATATTGAATCCATTGCCAAATCTGCTGCTATGAAAGTCGGCTCTCTGTGCAGTGCCCGGAAATTTTTCCCACCTGAAACTATTCTGCACATATACAAATCTACCATCTGCCCGTGTATTGAATATTGCTGCCATATCTGGTCGGGTGCCCCTGCTGCTCTCCTTGGGCTTCTTGACAAAATACAAAGGAGGATCTGTAACGTGGTTGATACTGACTTGGCAGACCGACTGCAGCCGCTCTCACACCGGCGTGATGTAGCTTCCCTGTGCCTCTTCTACAAGTACTTTCATGGCTTCTGCTCCGATGAGCTTAGATCACTGGTGCCGCCTAAGCACGAATTTACACGAGATACTAGATTAGCAACTAGGTCCCACCCTTTTACAGTTAAACAAATAAGATGTAACCGTAAATTCTACTCCAACAGCTTCTTTTCTCGCGCTTCCCGCCTGTGGAACTCCCTTCCACAAGTCTGCTTTCCCGACAGCTACAATCTCCAGGTGTTTAAATGTAGGGTCAATAGACACCTCCTATCACACTAACTGCCAACTATTCTCACAACACTCTCATCTACCCAACCCTCATTCTCGGTATCCTCACCCGCCTATCACCCACCCTCTGACATTTCCTATATTTAACCAGCCTTTCTCCACTCTACGTAGCCCCCTGCACAGTAGTGGCAGTGACATGCCTTGCTCGGGGTGAAACGCTTATAAAAAAAAAAAAAAAAAATATGTTGTTGTCTTGATTAGCAGACTTTAAGAGCTCAATATTGGCATTTTCCATGGTAGTTTCAACAATGTCTACCATTAGATGTCATTGTCAGCGCCACTCTAGATTCTTGCAAAATTGAAATCCTGTTTAGTTTAGTCATATGCACAGCATATATCTGCTTATCGCCTACTCTCACATTCTCATTCATTTGTGACTTTGTATTTTGTCCAAATGGCTCCTAAGAAAATTCTTAGTGCAAGTGCTAAGTGTCATACTATAACACTGGATGATAAACTTCCTATATAAAATGTCAAGAAAAAGGTGAAAAAGTTGTATCAATTGCTCAACTGTATCGATGATTTTTAAAAGTTATTCACACTTGTCATGAAGCTTTTGCTCCTTATCATGTAATACTTTTTTTTTTTTAATCATTTCATCCCGAGCAAGGAAGAAATGCCACTGATGAGCGGGGGCTACATAACTGTAAAAAGATTAATTAGAAAAGAGTGAGGAGTACAAACTAGTTAGAAAGGAGCAATAGAAAGCTGAGAATGTAGGTGCGATGACAGATACATAGGTGGAGAGAAAGGGAAGGATATACGGTGATGGGAAGAGAGCTAGAGTCCAGTGGTTAATAGATTAGTATTGACATTGCATTTAAATTTCTGGAGATTGTAGCTATCAGGAAAGCAAGAATATGGGAGTGAGTTCCACATGCGGGAAGTGCGAGAGAATAAGCTGCAGGAGTAGAATTGTCAACTGTATTTGGCTAACCTGACTGTGAATAGGTGGGACCCAGTTGCCAGTCTGGTTGCACGAGTGAACACCTATTGAGGAGACACCAGTGACTTAAGTTCGTCCGAGTAGAAGCAAAAGCCATGAAAGTATTTGCAGAAAAGAAGACACCATTCGAGGAACTTTGGACTAGTTTCTTATCAAACAACAACAGCACAATCAGAATCAGCTGTTTATCCTGATGATTCATAGCCATCTATGTCCACGATGCAAATAAAAAATTGAATGTAAATATTGGTAAATTTAACATAAATTGGTTTATTTTCTACTATTGCAAAATAATTTTCATAACTATCTGTTATTTAACCTGATGAAATCATTTTGTTTTATAATGTTTTAGAGCAAATGACATTCACAAATAAAAAGTTTGTGATGTACTGTAAAGATCGTCAAATTGTAAACATCTACATTTACAAGTATGTGTTTGTAAATTTAGATTACTTTTTTCAATACTATATTAACAACTAAAATTTATTTGTTTGTAAGCTTAAAATAGATTCTTATTGACCATGTGTCATTAAAAATGCATTTATAAATAAAATACAGGACTGAGAATGGTTGTTGTGGTAAATTTGGAGACAAGTAAATTCAACTTGAGTCATTTTTTTGACTTAAGTGGCCTCTTCTGAAACCAATTACTGACATAAGGTGAGGTACACATGTACAGTGCTTTCTCCTTATTTGTGGTAATTGAATGATAAAGGTGGAAATTGTCCAGAAGTGGAATAGTAAATTTGCATGTAAAATTGCTACCTACACACTGCATAAAGGATACTCGACTTGTTTATTTTTAGACAATGTCTTAAAATCCATCCTGGGGATCTTTTACTATATTCCTGATGATCAACCAAGTAAGGAACTGGCAGTTGTATTTAGAATTCTTTGTATTTCATTTTCACTACACACACACACACACACACACACACACACACACACACACACACATTTCATTAAAGACAACCAACAAGTAAGATTTTATTAATTTTCTAGTATTCTTACATGTTTTCTTTTTGCTGGAGATAAGGAATGTAAAAATGTTCCATAATTATTAACTTTCCAAATGCTTTCAGCCACTTCACTTGCCATTCTACTATTGAATTAGTTAACATGACATTCGTAGTCTTTTCTTTACCTATTTACCATTTGTTATTCCAGAAGTCATTTTCAGAATGTGCCGGTGTTAAGTTCATTGCTAGCTGCCAGGTTGTATAATCTATTTAATGCAAATTATCTTCCTTGATGGTCATTTTTAATGAAACATCTTTAAAAAAATGATTGCCTCCCAAATATACATTAACTAAATTACACGACCCAGGAGCCACAAGGAATGTAAGACTTTCTCTCTCTCTTTCTCTTTCTCTTATATATATATATATATATATATATATATATATATATATAAAGAACACTTTTTAAAAACAGATATAAATACCTCATCTGCTATTACAGTTTCATCTTTTAGATCTTCAGGCTGGTTTAGTTATTTTTACACCTGATGCAACTTTATATTTCAATATTTCTAATACAAAGTTGCAGGTTTTGTCTATATTTCTGAGATGCAGTATTGTAATTATTTCCACTATTATGTTCTAACCTTCTTCAGGTGATTGAAGTTCCAAAAATTGATACACTGATGTACACATGGCCCAGTGGATAAAAGTGTTAGTTAGATCCAGTGACTTGATCCAAAGAGTTGTAAGTTCAATACCCAGCTACAGGAGTGGCAAACAAAAGCTTACAGAGTTGAGTTAAGGGAGATAACTGATACTGAGAGGCATGGCTCATGGAACTAGAACCATCTACCCCAGTGAACAAAATAAAGGGTTCAGTTCGAAATTCTAATCACCTGAAGAAGGTCGGAGCATACAATGGCTGAAACATCATGAATATGGCAACAAAGATGAGGACAACAGTTCAAACTATGTAAATTGTGTAAATAAAGTTACATAAAGAAAATAACCAAACCAAGCTGGAGATCCAAAATGTAAAACTATAGTAGCAAGTGAGGTATTTATATCTTTGTGAAAAGAAATGTTCTTAGAATTTGCCTACAGTTTATCTATAATAAATTTCTTTTTAAGATTGCTCCGTAGCTGGTTTAAGCAAATGAAAATTATGCTACTACTACTAATAATAAATATACATTTTTCATCTCTTTTTGGTACAGTTAAGAGATCAGATTTTTTGTTAGGAACCATAAGGTCTTTGGCAGAATAGTCAAAATTCATCAATTTCATTATTATGGTGCTGTTTGGAACAATAAGAAACAAATGTGTACTTATTATTAGTATAAATTTTTGCTCCATTTTTTTACATCAAGTACTGTTTTATTGCCACCATTAATCACCATGCGCCATTATATATATATATGTGCATGTGTGTGTGTATGCATGTGTGTGTATTTAGGTAGTAAATTTTCTTTTAGATAGGTCAGATTGAATAAATTGCAAATATTGTGTCTGCTTATTTTTAATAAAATCTGTTCATACTCATGAATAATCTTTTGTGTATTATAATTGAAAGATGTCAGAAATGAGCTGTAATGTTGACAGATGTCATTATCATTCATTTCTCAATGTTCCCAAATACTTTTAATCTCCTTCTGAGATCATCTTCAGGGGTATGAGTTGTGGTGACAAAAAATAACTGCAAAACTATGTTGCTAAAAATTACTGTAAATTTTCTTCTTGATTCAAATATAACGGTTGACAAATTGCTTAGCATTCATTAGAACATGAAAATTATCCAAAATGGAATTTTTTTATATGTTGTAATGTCATGGTCATGCATGTGTTAAAGCATGAAAAAAAACTGTTCTTTCTGCAAACATTTTAGAACAGGACTACAGTATTCATAGCTGATTCTATTAATTGATGGCTTAAATTTTTTAATGAATATTGCCTTGAGAATCTGTAGTTTGTTTTTGTTGTTTTCTTGGTGTAGGATAGTTGTGTTATCAATCATTATATATTTTCAGTCATCCACAGACAGTCCTGTTTTGCTGTATCACAGCTTATCAGTACTGTTAGACATCCAATTGCATCAACCAAGACTGAAGCCCAATCAATTTGACATCAGTCAGTGATTCTACCACTAACCTATGTAGAGGAAAACAGATTTAGCATGTTATATATACAATGTAAACACACACCAGTAGCCAAGAGTGTGCAGTTCATTACTAAAGATCGATGCATAAAAAGCAGTGAGTATCTACTATTTTTGAAGTCAACCATTTCTCCAGAGTACTCAATCGATGGGCAAGAGCATATATATAAAGGTTGAGTATATGGATTGGAATCCAACAAGATGATAGAATAAAAAAAAAGAACAAATAGAAAATGTATCTCAATCTAATGTTTTACTTTAGAAATGCTTGTTTTCTTAGGTGCATATTGAATAGTAACATTAGTTAATATATCTGTATGTGTGTGTGTGTGTGTGTGTGTGTGTGTGTGTGTGTGTGTGTGTGTGTGTGTGTGTGTGTATTAATACAATAGTGTTAGTGGTAATATTTCTGCTTATTTTTCAATATTGAATCTACCATTATTGCTTAATCATACCCCAACATTTTTAGACTAACACATATAAAATAAAATAATAACTATTCTGAATATTGTGCTATAGTTTAATTCTTATATTCTGTTCTGGTTCACCAGCATTTAAGATTAATATCTGCCATGTTGCTTAAATCCTTTTCTAAGCAACATGAGAATGTTTTAATATGAATTCAGCTATTTACTTTTCCCTGTCAAAATGTAATATTCTTGTCAAATATTGAAGCAGTTGTAGAGGATTTGATACCATAGTTTCACCTAATTACCAGCAGGAGATGTACATAAGGTTAATATCTAAGTAAAAATATTCTGATCAAAAATCTATTGGGGGTGTTTTCTGTGGTTGGTGTTTTAGTGAAACTAATTTTGCTTCAAATTGTTTCAGGTTACTTCATATTTCAAAAACCTGTCTATTTTTTTTATTCATAATGATATGAAAATATCTGAAATGGTGAATAAATGTGGAATCTATTTATATCTTTGTACCTATGGTGGGGCTGGTTTCTCTTAATGCCATTTCAGTTAAAATTACTGGAACCTCTCCATGGAATTAATTAAAGACTTGCTAAATTTCCTCATGAAATCAATGTTGCAGTATTTTGGACAGAGCTAGCTGCATTCAGGCAGCTCGGAAAACTAATCATAGAATTAAACCTTAAAATGTGTTTCCTTCTTATATTTCATCATTTTTTTTACATGATTGCATTTTTTTTTCTCTCAGTTAAAACAAAAGAAGATTACTATTGGGAAAGGCTCAGTCATTTAAATCTTTCATGTAATAATTTGAAATTTAAAAATTCTATATCTTAAAATATTATTGAAATCAACATTTTTTTCCACTTGCATTTATTGAAACTAAAAATTATCTATACAGGGTGTATCACAAATAGTTTTTGATTACTAGAGGCTGTGATATGTGTGTTTTTTAGTTTTGTTGAAGTCATATTTTGGAATTACAGTTTGATTTTTTTTTTGTTTTTTGGGGTTTTTTTTAATCGTATCACCCTGAGCAAGGCGGTAATGCCACTGATGTGCAGGGGACTACATAATAGTGAAAAGGTTGGAAAAGAGAAAGCCGGAAGCCACATCCTAAACAGGGAACAAGGAATATTGCAGGATATTACATGGACTGTCATGAAAAAGTTCTTTCATGTTGGGTTGATTTTGTTTGGTGGCATATCAACTTCTATGGGTTATTTAATAACAAAATGTAAATATTTTGGATGTGATTTTATGCTTTCAACTGTTATTAATACTTAACTGGGGGAAGGAAGATGGATTCATGCCTTTCCCAAGGTTATTTGTACAAAAACAAAAGCAATGACCTCATTTGGGATTTTGAATTGACATGCTGCTTCTACTTTTGACATTTACATTAGCAGAATATTGCTTGATATATATATATATATATATATATATATATATATATATATATATATATATATTGAAGAAAACTCAAAATGAAGCAATTGTAAGGATTTTCTTTACATTGCTGAAATAAATTCTGGATTTATAACTGTTTAATTATGTGTTGAGTTTTCTTCTCAATATATTTGCTCTGGATATTATCTATTCAGCTCCCTATTTCTATCTAATTGATAATTTTTATTAATTAGATAAAATATTTTGAATTATCTTCTCTGTATTCATGGGTAGCCAATCTCTCCTTTATATATATATATATATATATATATATATATATATATATATATAATAATTTTACCCCAAGCAAGACAATACTGCCACTGGTGCGTAAGGGACTACATAAGAGGAGAGTGAAGAGAAAAAGGAACCAAAGAGGAACCAGTTACAGGGGGTGTCAGAGAATAGTTAACAGAGGGATGGAAATACTGGTGTAAAGATAATTGTGTAAGAAAGAAATTGTAAAAAAGAGAAAAGAACAAGATTCAGGGAGTGTTGGGGAAAGGATAACAGAAGGACTGAAGTCAAGGGATGGCAAGTTACGTTGCATTTTAAACTCTTGGTGATTGTAGCTACTTGGGAAGCAAGTATATGGAAGGGAATTCCACAGGTATGAACTGCAGGAAAAGAAGCTTGTAGAGGGGGCGCCAGTGAGCTAAGTCAAGACCATCTAAAATATTTAGGTTCAGCTCATCAAAGCAGAAATTATTTGTAGGCTTGAGTCATGCTGCCAGGTCGAGATCGATTACATTGCAGATTCTCCTCTGGATCCTGTCGAGAAGCCTGAGATGAATAGCAGGTCTATGGTGGTTGACAAATAGCAGCTTTGTTTTGGAAGGATTAAAGTTTATGAGCCACTTCTTACCCTAGTCCACCACAGATTGGCTGTCCTTCTCAAGATCAACAGTGAGGTTATCTTTGTCTTCTTGGCAGATTTCTTACTGAAATAGAAGTAAATGGTGGTGTCATCAGTATAAATGCCTACTTATGATTTGATGACATCAGGGAGATCATTGGTGAGATCAGAAAGAGTGTCAAACCTAAGATAGAGCCCTGGGGAACACTCGCGTTCATGTGACAAGATCTGGAGACATGCCTGTTCAATATATATATATATATATATATATATATATATATATATATATATATATATATATATATATAAGCTTGTTAAAGTGAAACATGTTAGATTAAAGACACTTTTTTCCTACTTTTCTTTACTTATTCTATTCAGCTTGTTGGATTCCAATCCATATATTCAACTCATATATATATATATATATATATATATATATATTTAGTGTATATATATATATATATATATATATATATATTTAGTATATTGAGGCAGCAGATAATTTTCTAAATATATACTGTTAAATATAAGAGACAATGAATGTCTATTATGTTTAATCATGAGCCGTTCTAAACATCGTATTTTGGCTTTTATTGAAGTTGAAAATAAAGACAAAAATTCTCCAACATTTGGATAATTTTTTATTAAGTTGGTTCTAAGCTTTTGGCTCACATGAGCCATTTTCAGAGAGGTTACAAAAACTTCTACTATCAGCAATGGTTTTATCTTGTGTTGACATAAAACTTCCCTAAGCAATGGCAACAGTTACCAAAAATAGCAAATGCAGTCGCAAATTTGTAATGCGGTTCTATGACATCACACTGCGTGAGAGCTCGAAATGATAAGAGAACCATATATTTAAATGCAATGTAATGTGTTATGATCAGATTTAAACATGATTTTATTAAGTGTGGGTTGTTTGGATTTAATGTAGATGGCCTCCAATATCTGAAGGTTCTTTTTACTGTGTGTATGAGTGAGGATTATTGTATTGTCGACTATGTTTTTCTGAGAAATGTTGTTTAATTATACTCTGATATATATATACTAGCAGTATAGCCCAGCATTGCTCAGGTGTAATGAAAGCTTTAAAACTAATCCATGGTCCTGGAGCTCAGACTCTTTGGATGTTGGCACAAAAGACTAAAAAGCAATAGTTGTTTCCAGTTAAAGAGAAACTATAGACTGAAAGAAAAATGAATGGATGTAAGTCAAATTTTGATTTCCTGGTATCAATATCAAATAAGTTTTTTCATTGTAAACTGAATTTTGAAGGCTAAATATGTCCTCTGAGTAAATGGTATCATGGCTGAGACTAAGAACTACAATTATACCTACTTAGAGCCAAACCCAAAGCAAAAACTAAAATAAAAGGGCTGAAAAAAATACAGACATACAGGCAGATAAACAGACACACACACAAACATCTTGCCTTTTATATATATATATATATATTATCAATTTTCTGCACTATTGTAAGAACTGCAACCTTGAAACTTCTGAATATCCTTTCTTATGTCTTTGTCTATGAGTGTATCAAATTTCATTAAAATTGGACCACTCCTTTTATAACCCGATTTTTTTGATTATCGATTTTCGATATTTATCGGGGGTACCTCCACACAAAACCTAGCTTAGAACACTTGCAGACGCTTATAGCACAACTGTGTAAATTTTCAAGAAAATTGATTCAGCTGTTTCGGAGTCTATAGGTAACGGACACACACACACAGAGACACACACACACACACACGCACACACAGACAAAGTTCCATTTATAAATAAGTTTAGATAGAGAGAGAGAGAGACAGAGACAGAGAGAGAGAGAGAGGGTCTATCAAAAATACTTTTACAAACTTTGGAAGTGGGTACATCATAACAAAACAAGAACAAAAGTTCACATAAACATATGTCTACAAATCCTTTATTGTGTTGATATTTAGTCTAGGTTACACTTGTCATTCATGTACATTTGAGGTTAACCTGTCTTCAACATCTAATGTGTGTAATAGTGATTGAACTGAGAAATATTCCATTTAACAATGGTAGAATATTCATATTGTGAATATGATTTTTACATAGGACTGCACAAATGGTAATGGATGTGAGGTTGCATCAGATTGAGTTTCCAGACCAAAGGTTACAGAGCCATCAAAACTTTGCTGCTGTTTATCATCACATTACTGAGACAGGATCTGTGACACCACAAACTATAGATCAAAGAATACTGAGATCCAGTCATACACCTGAATACAAAGAACATATTCTCAAAGCTGTCAGAGATGATCCAGGTATCAGCATACATCAAATGGCCCAATCATATGATACATCTCAGAGTACCTCATGGAGGTTACTTCAAGAGCAGCTCTTGTATCCATATCATTTGCAATGTGTACAGGGTTTTTCTCCCTCTGATTACTCACCATGGGAGAACTTTTGTCGATGGTTTATTGCACAAACTATTGATCTATTGTTTGTCTCTTCAGCCTTGTTTATGGATGTAGGCAACATTTGAATGAGATATAATAACAAATTTTCACAGCTAACATTTGTGGGTGGACTGGAATCCAATACAGGCAAGACACCAGCATCAGTTTATGATTCATGCATGGTCTGGAATTGATGGCTGTCTGATAGGTTCTCCCAACATCTTACAGGGGCAGTCTATAGGATCATTATTGAAAACACACTTCCAGATCTCCTAGAGGATGTATGCCTGCTAATATGAAGATATCTGGTTTGTTCATGATGGTACTCCAGCATATTTTAATCACATTGTTAAAGATGTACTGGATAACATCTACAATAAAAGATAGATAGGTAGGGAACACTGGTTCCATGGCCTGCACGTTTCCCCTGACCTATTTTAAAACATCTGCCAGTCAGGGGTGCATGCATGTACAGAAGCAAGTTTTTGTTCACCACTGCTGTAGCCAGGTAATGATCCCACAATTCTTTGGGTCAAGTCACTGGATTTAATGAATGCTTTTATCACTGAGCTATGTGTCCAAAGAGGCCCCAACATGGACTCAAAGTGTTGTGGGTTCTATACCTGGCTACAGCAGGTGTAAACACAAACTTAGAGAGTTGAGTTAAAGGGAGATAACTAAGATATTCAGAAGAGCCATGACTCATAAAATGAGAACTTAGTGATCAAAATAAAAGGTCAGTGTGTGAATTCCAAACACTCAAAGAAGTTTGGAGCTTACAACAGCCAAAATGCTGTGAATAAAGCAATAAAGATAAGGACAACAGTCTGAACAATGTAAATAGTTACAATAACTCATCTGATATTGCTGATATCTGTCCAGAATTCACATATGCCCTTAATTCAAAGTTGCCTGAAAAAAATAGTGAATATTTGTTGACAGATTAGATATAGAATACTCTTTTCTGGTTGCAATAATCATTCCATAATGAAACAGTGTTAAATCCCATAGATGCCACAGCTACACTGCTTCTTGTTATGCAAACATTTTTATATAGCATAATGTCAGTTTATTGTTGTCTCTATGTTTCTGGCACTTCATTTGGTATCTGATTGTGTATAAAGACTCCATCACCACTTCTATGGCAAATGTTCTGATTACATCTACCAGTTCAAATCTTTACAGCCAAAACCAACTCTGCTAAATTTGATTAATCTTCATTTCATACATATTCCGTTCTTAAGAAAGATGTTCCACTCAGACAGCTTCTTCCCAAAAACCACTCCTTGTTGAACTCCCTTATGCTACATTCCTAAACACTACACTTTTAACTTCTTTGAATCTCAGGTCACTCATTATCTAGCTTTCATGTCTTCATGACCTTTTACATCTTCCTCTTATTAACAGCGTCTACTGTAAACTATAAACTTAATAACTCAAAAATGTAGGCTTAGCAAACATATGTTTAAATAGACATCCTTATTTTTATATACTTATATAGTTATTTGATAAGCTTAGTTTAGTCTGGCACAAGGCTATAAAAAAGAAGCATGTGGTGAGGTTGAAACTCAATACATTAATGAATTAGTTTGCAAACCACTGTACTACAAAGGTGTCCTTGGAAATGATTTTCAGTTGAAGCATCAAAAAGATAGAATACCACACATCTCATTTAGTAACCTTTTACATTGAGTGGCTCTTGAGCCTTATATTTGGCAAATATTATTATAAAAAATGTATTTGTGTTCATTTCTATTCTCACCTGTTGATGGTAATGATGAATGAGTACTAAAAAATATCAACTGAATAAAATAATTTTTAATTTTTTTATAGAATACATTTTTTTGATAGAATACATTTGAATTAAAAGAAATGTGCATTGTGAGTACAGCTATTGCAAAAACTTATCAAATACTATACAACTGTTCACTGCATGAAAAATTGTAGAATGCTAGAAAGTGTATGCAATCAATATAGCTGTACTTTATTCAGGGCTCCTGAGTAATTTATTTTCATCATTTTACTTGGCTACTTGGAAACAATTGATACTAAATTATTTAATGGTATTATCAGGTCTATTAGAAATTTCATAGTGCATCTTAGCAGGTGAAGAATAGAATACAAGTCATCATTAATTTTAGATGAGTAAAAATTGGAAACATTGAAATTCAACCTGTACAGAAGTTGAAATATATGGGAAGTGTTTAACGGAAGTCACAAAATGTGAAACTGAAATGAGAAAGTGAATTGTAATAGCAAAAGTTGCCTTCCAAAAACTAAACATTGTATTAAGAAACAGGAAAATTTCATTGAAAACAAAAGATTGCTGAACTGCTATGTGATATCAATCCTTCTATATGCCAATAAATGCTGGACAATTTCCTGACGGATAAAGAGAAGATATGAAAGAGCAGAGATGTGGTTCTACAGAAAAATACAGGCAATACCATGGATGGAGTGTATAACCAACAACAAAGTTTTA
The DNA here is from genome assembly GCA_037127315.1 of Ascarosepion bandense. Classification (NCBI taxonomy): domain Eukaryota; kingdom Metazoa; phylum Mollusca; class Cephalopoda; order Sepiida; family Sepiidae; genus Ascarosepion; species Ascarosepion bandense. Next base: position 78,397 of record JBBBDQ010030121.1, read on the forward strand.
AAGAAATGAAAAAAAAAAAGGAGATATTATACATAAAATTAGAAAAAGACAGTTTAAATTTTCAGGATTCATGATGAGAAAAGAGGGCTGAGAAAATTTAACACTTACAGGACATATTGAACATAAGAGAAGAGTAAAACAGCATGTAACCTACCTAAAAAGTTTGCATAAATGAATGACAGAACAGAAAGTGAGAGAGATAGCAAAAATCAAACATTGCTAAGAGTGACAAAGAATGGGAAGTTGTGGAGAGTCATAATTGCCTACTTTCCAAAGAGGCACAGCACATAGAATATCTTTTTCATCTCAGTTTCAGTAGTCTGTCACTCTACAGCTATAAATAAGCAGGGTAGATTTGAAATAAAGGTTAATCCCTTAAAGAGAATGAATGTTCTGCCACTTGACCTATGTGAGCAAATAGTGCAGAAGAACAAATCTATGTACTTCAGAATGTGGACAATCATGACTCTCCACAACTTCTTATCTCTTGTAACTTTTAACAATGCTTATGTTTTTACCATCCCTCCAAGTCCCTGTTCCGCCAACACATTATTCACTGCTTTCCTCTGTTCCTCTTGCTACTAATATGTTCTGTGAGTATCAAATTTTCTAAGCCCATTTTTCTCATTGTATCCTAGAAATGTCAATGATTGCTTTCTGATTCTTTGTAAAAGTTTTCTTTTTGTTTTTATTTTTCTCAAAAATTTGTTGTTGCTTATATATTCACTCTATGGATTTATTACTTATTTTCTTAGTATGCTTATATTTGATATTTTTTAAATCCATTGATAACATCAGTAGTTATATTATCTTTAATATTTTATTATTAGATGAAACATTATTAATTAGCATTAATTTTTGTCTAATATTTCTGTTGTCTTAATTTCAGTTGCTATTCATCATATCTACAAAGACCATAATTGTATGGCTGATGGTAATAATATAAATCAGATATAGAACACAAGCTAAATCATTGTCATTTTTTTAAATGCTAGAGCAGCTGTCATTCACAGATATATTTCCCAAGGTAAAAAGGATGCAAGTTAAGTTTTTGCCATTAGCTTAATCTTTCCTTGATGTTTACTAATGTTTGTAGAATGACAGTCTGAGTCACTTGAAAGAAAATCAACTGACACACTAGTGAAAAAATGACTGTATTTGTTGATCTATATAAAGAACATGATGAGGAAGAGCATATGTAGGACTATTTTTTTTTACATCGTTTTACTCCAACCCAGGCAGTACTGCCACTGGTGAGCAGGAGGCTACATAAGAAGAGAGTGAAAGGTTACATAGAAGGAGAGCAAAGAGAAAGAGGAACCAATTACAGGGGGTGTCAGAGAATGGATAAGAGATGGATGGGAATACTGGTGTGAAGAGGGCTGCATGAAAGCAGAGTGAAAGGGGAGAAGAACAAGGTACAGTGGGTGTTGGGGAAAGGATAAGAGAAGGATGGGAGACAAGAGGATAAGAGTTGGCAATTGACATTGCATTTAAACTCTTAGAGAGTGTAGATATCAGGGATGCAAGTATATGGAATAGAGTTCCACAGGAAAGAAGTACGAGAAAAGAAGATACTACAGTAGAAGTGGTGACTGCATTTGGTTGTTTTGACTGTAAAAGGGTGGGACCTTGTTGCCAGTATGGGGGCTCAAGTAAATTAAAATATTTGTAGAAAAGGCTGAAGGAAGCCACATCCCATCAATGAGAACTTGGCTGGAGTCAAGCTGTCAAACTTGGATTGATTACATTGCAGATTCTTCTTTGTATCCTGTCAAGAACCCTGAAATGAATAGTAGGAGAGCTTAGCTAGATATGACATCAGTATTCAATGCATGGTCGGATGGTTGATTTGTACATATATAAGATGGTAGTTAGTATATCAGCAGTAAACCTGGCAAAGCAGAAGCCATTTTGTCTGTCCAAGAATAGTTTATAGGCGAAGAAATGTTGAACTATTTTAGCATTGTTGATAGCCAGAAACACTTTACCGAAAATTGGTAGGAGGCTGATAGGGCAATAATTAGAGGTGTTGGAGGGTTCTCCTGAGTTCTTAAATACAGGAACAACAGAAGAGGACTTCTAGCAGGCAGGAAAATAAGAAGCAGAAAGGCAGTAATCATAGAATTTGAAGAGGACAGAGGAGAGTTCAGGAGCACATTTCTTCAAGATAATGACTGGGATTCTGCTGCTTCTGCTTACCTTATGGGAGTAAATTTTTGAAATTATGTTAGTGCCCAGAGAGGGGATTATGTAAACATCTCTCAGTTGAGCCTCGGCTCTAGGAGGGAATTTGTGTGCAGATATTCAAGACAAGTCAAATGTAAAGCTGGAGGAAAATCTGTGAGCAAAGCACTTGGCCTTGTCTGCTGTGGCTGTGAGGAACTCAAATTTATGGATTAAAGGAGGGATAGAGGATTTACTGTTGTTCAACACACATTTGCAGTGTTTCCAGTAGTCTTTGGGGCCAAACTTGCAGGTTGCTATATGCTGCTTCATTCACTCAGCAAACAACCGCTTAGCGTTATTTAAGATCTTCTTACACTCATTATGGGCAAAGGCAAATAGGCACCTATTATGGTCAGACATGTGGCTCCGATATATCGGGAAGAAGTGATTTCTGTGAACAATGGTAGTCAGGCAGGTAAGAGTGAACCAGGGGGATGAATGTGGTTTAGGACAGAACTTCCTGGCTGGGATGAAAGCATCAATACCAGCTTTCACCCAGGAAGGGATCTCAGAGACATAGTCCTCAACGAGGAGGCTAAACACTTTTTTCTAAGGAACATCACATAGAAAATTGCAGAATGAATCCCAGTCTGCTCTTTGGTAACAGTAAGAAATTCTGTTGGTAGAAGGTTTCTGGGGGGAGTAGGAGTGGAGAGAGTTATTAATGAAAATGACAGCATGATCAAAGTTTTCAAGAGGGCAAAGCTGCAAGGCTTGGCAGGAATCAGAGACAGAGGTGAAGCAGATATCTATCAAAAAAGTACTCATGGCAATTCAACCAAGCCCCATAGTTGTTTATTTCAGGCTTCAGTAGAAGAAAGCAGAATGTATGTTAACAGCAAAAAAGAAGGGATCAGCATGCAAATTAAAAATTGAAGATTCAAAAATCAAAAGATGCCTTTCAAAAGCTAAGCAAAGTAAAAGAAACAGAGAAATTCTATAAGAAACAAAGAAAAGAGTACTTAACATATAATATCAGTCTTTCTATGAGGTAGTGAATGCTGGACAATCTCCTTACAGATGAAGAAGAGATTTGAATCAACAGAGATGTGGTTCTACAGAAAGATGCTGAGAATAACATGAACTTAGCATGTGAGCGATGTTGAAGTTTTAAAGAATTGCACGAACAAAAAGACACTTATACTTATCAGAAAGAGAGTGAAATTTTTTTCAGGAACATAATAAGGAAAGAAGGCTTCGGAAATTTGACACTGTCAGGGACAAATGAAAGCAGCAAATAACCCACCTAATGAGCTTGTGTAACTGGATAATAGTGATTAGGAGAGACAGTGACATGACAGAATTTTGTAAAGCTACAAATGACAAGAAATGGTGAAGAAATATGGTCCTCGATATTCTGAAGGGTCACAGCACAAAGATGTCCCCAGTCACAATACTAGCATAGTTATTATCAAGAAAATACAGTAATAGCAGTTAAGGATGGATTATCTGATAATCCAAGAATATTAAAACAAGTCTTTAAAATATTTGAAAAGGAACTTGAGAAAAGCTCTCTACTATACGTATTGCCAAATGAAGCCTCTGTTTACTGGACACCAGTATGTTCTTAGATCATCAAGATAGAATGGGATCCATTTTAGGGCTTGCTTCTTGACAGAATTTTGTGCACTGACCCCCTTCACTGATGTGAAGATCTACTACTTGCTTCAACTGGCTTACTGCTTATTGACTACTCTGTAATCTTTCAGAGAAACATTTTTCTACTCGACATTCACCATTTCATTTTGGTTAGATCCACTAACTTGATTTTCTCAGTTGCTGCATGAGTATCCTTTAAGGATATGCATACTTTTCTCTGCTTGATTCCAAACATGTATGAATCCTCTGCAGCCAATCTCAACAGGAAAATGTTTTGCCTGTCACAATGCATCTTTACTTTCCTCCACTGGTGTTTTGTGCCACTCTTCTTTCTAGATTTTAGCTGCATCAATGGTTTCTTTATAAAGAATTGTGACTTGAACTAGCTGAGCTACATTCTTCTAAGAATATCAATCTACCAAATCTAGCTGCTGGCTGATTGATATTTGAAAATATAGAAAAGAGATTCCTTAAAAAATTGTTTATTTATTTATAGATTGATAAGCTAGAAATTAAATTAATATTATCTTAATATTAAGAATTTCACAAAAATAAATTTTTGTTATAAAAATATTTCTCTGCATTTGTATTGCTATAACTTATTGTCCAAGTCTATAAATTAATTTCTGATACTCGGAAAAGTTCCTTAGCTTAGAAAAGTAGTCCAAAAAAGTCATATACAGTAAATGCAAACCTTGTCAAAAATTGAGTTCTGGCTTTTATATTTTTCCCCCAAGTAAAGCAGAACTGCCACTGGTGTACAGGGGGTTACAATAAAAAAATAAAAAAAAATATAGAGATGTCAAAGAAAGGATAAGAGATGGCTGGGATTTTGGGATGTGGTTGGAATTTAGGGAAGTACAAGATGGTAACTGATGTTGCATTTAAACAATTAGAGATTGTAGCTATCAGAGAAGCAAGTATACAGAAGGGAGTTCCACAGGTGGGAAGTACAAAAAAGGAAACTGATATAGTAGAAGTGGTGGTTACATTTAACTATTTTAAAGGTAAAAGAGTGGGACCTACAAGCCAACCTTGTAGCATGAGTAAATTCATGTGGTTGGTGTACCAGGGAAAGAAGCTTGTAAGAGCAGAAGCAATGAGAATATATGTAGAAAAGACAGAGAGAAGCCACATCTCATCAGTGAGAAAGTGACTGTAGTCAAGCTGCTAAGTCAGAATCAATTACATTGCAAATCCTTTTTTACATTTTTTTATGAGCCTCAAGATGAATAGCAGGAGCACACAACCAAATATGGCAACAGTATTCAATGCACAGATGAGCAATGAATTTATAAATGTACAAGATGAATTCTGACGAGAAAAAACTTCCTGGCTCAACAAAGCAACCCAACCTTCTTAGCAGTAGATGCAGCTATAGATTTGATGCAATTGTTCTACTTCAGTTCAGTTAAGAGAGTGAGGCCAAGGAGGTACAGTGTCATCCAGACTGATAGAATGTAGGAAAGTTTATTTCTGGTGGTTAAAGGAGAGCAGCTGCTTTTGGAAGCATTAAAATTTATGAGTCATTTCTTATCCCATTCCATAGTTAGTGAATGAAATAAATTTTTTCATGTTGATAGAATCATTAATGTAGCTATAGGTTGTAAAGTACATTGCAGTAGTGGAGCCAATGTGTTTTGATGTAATTAGCCACACTGTCAGTTACAGGTAAATTGGATAGTAGCTTGTACAGAGAGGCATACTAATATATAAGTAAGAAATGTATTTATTTTCCAAAGTGACAGTATAATTATGGAGAATCTGCAACCAAATAGAATGAAGGTCTGCTCTCAAGCCAAACAAGAGCCAATGTAAGGGCAACTACAACACCTTTAGTTCAAATGCAAAAATCAACTACTCTATTATACAAGAAGAGTCAATCTAACGAAAAAAAAGAGGCTTGACTTACACTGTAATTTCTTTTAAATGGCAAAAATATTTTTTCTGGCCTTAGACACCTAGATATTTATAACAGTTCAATAAAATAAGTATAATTTCTCGTTTTTAATTTTCACCTGTTCAGAGGATTTAGTAAAGATCTGATATGCATTAAACACTCTACATTCTATATTTACATATATACTCACCATTGCACATTGTTTGATACAAACAAAACAAATATTAATCTATCTGTAAAATTATTCACAGGTCATTTTCCATTCTTATTTTCTCTCTATTTGTCCTTATTTCTCCTCTCTCATCTTTTTCTTCTTTTCTCATTCATTCTCATTTTCTTAATGCTTATTTTCTTCTCTTTCATTTTTTGCATTCATCCTATGCTAATTCTTTCACTTTTTCTCTTCATTCATCCCATTTCTCTTCTTATTCTTCTCCTTTTGCTTCCATTTTTCTTCTTATTCAATTTTATATTTTTTTCTAATTTTTTTCATTCATCTTCATTTTTTTCATTCATCTATTTTTGCATCCTTCTTTTTCTTATTCTTCCAATTTTTCTTCTCATTCATCCTCTTATTTCTCTACATTTCATTCATTTTTATAATCCTTCTCTTCCCATTCTCTTTTTGTTACTTATTCTTTCTATTCTGAAGAAAAAGATTTTGTTTTTTTTACTCCACATAGTCTTCCAAATCTTTTGCTATGCCTATATTGTTTAAACATCTCCTCATACCTCGACTCTTTGCTTTACCTACTCTTTTCTTTATCCTTTACTCACTACATATTTTGTTTTATTTTCTTTTCCTTTTCTCATTCTTCTCTCTTCTTGTTACTCCCATCCACTCTCTCTCCTTCTGCTTTCTCCCCACTCTCCAGCTATCTCTATATCTATCTCTCTTAGCTTTCTTCCCACTCTCCCACTCCATCTCTATCTCTCTCCCTCTGCTTTATCCCTACTCTCCCACTCTATCTTTTTCTCTGTATGCTTTCTCTTCACTCCCACTCTCTCTCCCTTTGCTTTCTCTCCACTCTCCCACTCTCCCACTCTAGCTCTATCTCTCTTCCTCTACTTTCTCCTCACTCTGTCACTCTATCTTTCTTTCTCTCTGCTTTCTCCTCAATCTCCCACTCTATCTCCCTTTCCTTTATCCACACTCTCTCACTCTAGTTCTATCTCTCTTCCTCTACTTTCTCCCCACTCTCCCACTCTATCTTTCTTTCTCTCTGCTTTCTCCTCACTCTCCCACTCTCTCTCTCCTTTCTCCCCATTCTCTGACTCTACCTTCCACACCTTTTCTTGGTGCCATTCCAAATTGTCCTTTATAATTACAGATTCTAGCAATTGCCAAGAATTGAAATGGAATGAGACCTTGAGTCTTGTGTGTGGACTTCACAACTGTTGATCAGAGCAGCTGATAATAGATCACTTCCTTCAATAATTTAACAGCATTTCCTGCCCACTGACCTCACTTCATAGGAGATTACAGGTTTTTACTCTTACTCTTCACATTAGTCAATTTTGAATACTCAAATCTCATTACAATTGGAATCATTCCTTATACTCATATCTCAAAAGAATATTATTTGCCTATTTTTTAAAATTTTTATTAACAAGACTACTTGATAATATCTGGGTTCAAATCATCTCCAAAATGATTAAGAGACTCTTTTTAATTTATTAATTAATTTATTTTTAGCTATATTCATTTTGCTAGAATTTAAGCACAGAATGGACAAAGACAAAGAATAAAAAAATGTATAACCTACTAACAACATCTAGTTCTTGATAAGGACTGAAATGGTCCCTTTCCAGATGTTTCCAGGATAGATTTAGCACTCAGTCTCACTAGATCATCAATGAAGACAAGTGCATTAGTTGATCAACCTGAGAAATGATTTCTTTGCTGCCAAGTACAGAACCATGCTTCCCCCAAAAAGCAAACATGTGCATGCCTGTTGGCACTTAAGATGTGAACATGCAGGAAAAAATGATATCATAGGTAGCTACATTAATAACCAGCTAGCAGAGAAAAAAAAGAGATATAGAATCCATACTCAGAGAAGACCCCAGGGCCATGCAATTAACTGGACATCAATAATTTATGAAATCTGGGTTTGAATAAAATATAATGTTACATATGAAAGATTAGCTCCAATGTTTTCTTTCATAATGAAGAATGACAGCATCATAAACACACACCCAGACATGCATATATATGTGTGTGTGTGTGTGTGTGTGTGTGTGTGTGTGTGTGTGTGTGTGTGTCTGTGTGCATGTGTCTGTGTATATATATTAGTCATCCACATACAAGCCTGTTTCACTGTATCACAGCTCATCGGTGTGGCTAGACATATCCACTTGCTTCTGGCCAAAATCAAAACTCGACCTATTTGGTTTCAGTCAGAATCGCTACCCCCTAAGCCATAGGCGCATGGAATCAGAGAAGGGAAATTTTAACGTGTTATATATAAGCAGTGTATACACATGCCAGTCACCGAAAGAACACAATTCATTTCTGAACCACTCAATAGATCCCGGGCCTAACTGAAAAACAACAATTTTTAGTCAAAATTCAACTTTATTCATCAACATAATCTTCTTCTAGAGTGATACACTGATTCCAATGCTTCTCTAACAATTTGATGCATTTTTTGTAGAATGATTTGCCTTTAGACTCAAAATATGCCTCAGTTTCCAATATCACTTCTTCATTGGAGCCAAATCTCTTCCCCTGGAGCATTCTTTTGAGGTTTGAAAACAGCCAGTAGTTTCTGGAGGCCAGATCTGGAGAATAGGATGGATGTGGAAGCAATTCAAAGTGCAATTCATGCAGTTTTGTCATTGTTGCAATTGACTTGTGACACAGTGTGTTGTCTTGGTAAAAGATCACTTTTCCTTCTTCATTTGTAGCAGTTGTTTGGTGATTTCTTCCTTCAAATGTACTTATAATGCTATATAATATACCTTATTGATGGCTATTCCTTTCTTAAGGTAATCGATGAACAAAATACCTGGTGCATTCCAAAATACTGAGGCCAAAACCCTGCCTGCTGATGTTTGCGTCTTTGGTCGCTTTGAACAGCTTTCAACTACTGCTGTCACCTGCCGCTGTCACCTGCTACCAATTTGACTTCGAAGTGAAGTGGTGGATCCATATTTCATCCATTGTCACATATTTACACAAAAACTCCTTCTTGTTGTGTTGAAACAGTTGCAAACAATGCTCTGAGTTGTCGACACATTGTTGTTTTTGATCAACTGTGAGCAAATGTGGCATCCACTTTGAACACAGGTTTCTCACTGACAAATGTTCATGCAAAATGGTGAATACACTGCCTTCTGATATGTTCAACTCCTCTGCTATCTCATGCAACTTCAATTTACAATCAGCCAAAATGAGTTTGAGGATTTTTTGGTGTTTTCCGGGACAACTGCCGATTTTGGGCAACTTGGGCGTTCAGCATAATTTGTGTCTGTACTACCACATTTAAAGCCAGCATACCACCTCTTAATCATTATTTCTGACAGAGAAGAGTCTGAATAACACTTATCAAGCCATTGCTTTGCTTGAACAGTATTTTTTCTCATCAGCAAGCAATGCCTTATCAACACACAAAATACAGATTTTTCCATTGTTTTGAAAATTTACAACAGTAGCTTCACCTAAATAACTGTAATTTATAAACTAATAATCTGATTGGGCCTAAATTTTGTCACATGCCATTTGAAGGTTAGTACTTCAGAAAAATTATATGGATTTTTTATTAGTGGTGCCATCTATATGTCAGGCCCGGGACTTATTGAGTGATGTGTTATATATATATATATATATGTATGTGTCTGTCTCTCTTCCTTTTGACATCTTTGAATAACTTTAAAATACTTTAAACATGATGCTTAGTTAAGTTTAGAATTTGAAGTTTGTAATTTCTAACATTAATTTATAATAATGTTTTTAAAAATGAATTTTAATTTTTATTTTATAGTGAAATTAATAGTCAATTAGTAATATTGATTTCTATTTAATCAAACATTAATAAATTGTTTTTAGGGTCCGTTGTCATGTTTTCCAAATTAGTGTTTACTTGTATTTTGATTGATCATCACGGACTATGTAACAATGTCACCCACATTGAGGGGTTTGGTTAGTTTTGAACCTTTTAAAACTCTTCATTTCCCAATCAAAACCATCAGCTGACAAGTGTTGAAACGAAATAGCTACTTTATAGTGATGTTATAACATACTTATGTCATAAATTATAAAGTCACTTGACAAAAGTAGCTAATGTCTGTAGAACCCTGTGTAGGGACAAAATGAATATATATATATATATATATATATATATATATATATATATATATACGAGTGAGTACAGAACAAAGAAAGAAATTTTTTCACCGTCCAAACATACATTCCAACAGATAATGCCATTAATCAACAATTTAGCACTTACACACCAAGTTCTTCAAAAGTCTGATGGTCAACACGAAAGACACATTCCCTTCATTATCAATAACCCCAACCAACCCCACAACAACAATGAACCAAATATAAACAGCGGATGATTCCAGTTCTTGCTTATTCACCTGACGAAACATTGGACACCCAATGTTGAAACAAACATATGATTGTAGAGGACATATATAGAAAAAATTATGTACATGTTCTAAAACATAATTTATAATAAATATATATATATATATTAAGAGAGAGAGAGAGAATTTTTTTCTTTTACAGGTATTTAATTATATAAATATAATCAGTCTCAACAACACTAGTACACTAAAACCCTCAGACATGATGATATGCGACTTTGTGTTAAAGCAAACTTCCATAACTCCCAAATAGTTTCTTCTACCCAGTTTCACTTGCAAAGTTTGAGTCAACTCATTGTTTAGCTTACAGAAAGAAGTCAACTCATTGTTTAGCTTTCCAAAGAAGCCAAATGTTGGGATTGCCTCTATAGGTTGATATCACATCAAGAGGTTATCTTCCTGACAAATTGACTATGTTGAAATTCAAACCCAGGCCTTACAGTCAGAAAGTGAACATTTTAACCACTCAAACATATGCTCATTTTCCCCAGTGCATGCACACATGTTAAAGTTTTATGATAGCAGTTTGATATGTGTAAGCCTTTTCTGAAATGTGTTAAAAGTAATGTATCACCGAGATGGATATGATACCCAAAGAAAGTGTGCTGCAATTTTATTCAGCACTATATTCAGTGCTAGATGTATATACACAGCACAATACAATAGTTACAATAACAGACAAGACAGAAATTGCAACACAGAGAGCGGGTGTTTAAATAACAATAGTTACTGAAATACTCAATTCTAATATTACTCAAATGATACTAGAATATTGCACCTCGAATGCTACTACTTTTTACTTAAATAGATCATTTCAGACCATGTGCCATTCCATTACTGAGAGTACTGCATGGGTTTCAGCCACTCTACAACAGAAAGAAAATAACTTGTGGAAAATGATTAAAATAAATATTTTTAACTATTTAAAAAATTTTTAACTATTTAAAAAATATCGCATAACAATTAGCTTGATCTTTTTTATTTTTTGTTTTCTTTTACTGATGATTATGAGTGTGGATATTGATCTGGTCAAAGCTAATCATCACTGGCTCAGTACTAGATTTGCATATGTTTCTTCAATTAAAATTGAATATTCAATGAAAGTATAAAAGCTTAAATAAGTAAAGTTTTTATTCATTATGATGGGAAAATTCTATAAAAATCTACATACTTCTTACTCTGATGAATGTACATTAAATGCAATTAGTTAAAAATGTGAATACAAGCTGTCCCCGAGAATATAATTCACACTTGAACTTCTCATAACTCTATATGCTTTCTTTTTCAGGAAGAAATTTAACACTAGAAATGAGTATTTATAAAAGAAAAAGAGTTTTATACATTTAATTATCAAATTATTATATTCAAGAAAAAAATTATTGGCTTGTATAGATTTAGGAAGGTCTGCACACACACACACACACACACACACACACACACACACACACACACACACACATATATGCATATATATTGTGGAGTTGTGTTGATGCTTACTGCCAAGATTATTGTTTTTTTCAGTGGTTTACTAATAAAAAGGATGTGCATTGTGGTGCATTGGATATCGGCTCGGAACGAAAAATCGGGGAGCCGAGTTTGAATTCCACCCAAATTCATTGCATTCACTTACGCGCAAATACCCTTGGGAAAGGTATTAATCTATCTATTCCTTCCAGTTATGGGTTAAATAACAGGACAGATTGGGTTCTATAGCTTTGGTCGGCAACCAGTCTACCGCAGAAAGCAATGGCAACCTACTGTGGGATAATCTTCTGCCCAGTCAGCCATGTCTCTTTCAAGACATGATCGCCCAAGCATGCTGACTGACTAATAAAAATGTATTTTGGCCAACAAGTTTTTTGTCGTAAAGTACTTGATATCGAGCTGGAGATAGAGCATTAATAGGATTAATGTAGAGAAGTTTGTCACTTAACTGACCAAAGTCATGCTGACTTTGAAGTTTTATAAAGACCCGATTATGATGCCCTCACTCTTCAGAGCTTTTATTCATCTGCTGTTGTTTCCTGGTTATATTCTTATTTTATGGAGCTAGATGTAATTTCTAAAAATTTGTGTAAATTTATAAAAAGCAATAAAAAGAAATCAACCATCTGTAAATCATACAACACTAAATAGAAGTCAATGCACTAAAAATAACCAAAAGCAATTAACCATCTGTAGAATCACTTACATACAAAATTATGAAATTATACCAAGATCCATATAAATAAGAAGAAAACAAGGACACAACAGTAGATTGAGGAGCGGGGAAATCATAATGATGCCTTCCCAAAAAGTCGACATGACTCTGCTCAGTTAAGTTACAAAATTTTCCACATTAATCCTATGTTCCTAATTTAAATTTTAAAATCATTTGTTTCTGATGAAGGGCCGAGGATGGTCTGAAATATCAAATATAATAATAGAAATAAATAAATACTGTCAAAAAAATACATTTTTAAACTTACAACTTTTTAGTAGTTTTTCCTATATATATATATATATATATATATATATATATAAAGAAAACCTCAACACATCATCTAAAGCAGTTAAAAACTGTACATTATTTTGTCTGGTAAGTTTTTAACAATTTGAATAGATTTATTTGTATTATTCTCTCAGTTCAAGCACTTGACATTATATATATATATATGTATATATGTATGCATGTGTGTGTGTACATATATATGAGGGGCTATTGAAAAGTTTTTATTTTTATAGAAGCAATAAAAATAAAAAGAAAAAAGGAAAATAAGATTAGGTTAAAAGTAGGTTGAAACTCTGACCTTTAGCTAGAAAAAAAAAAGAAAAAAAGGAAAAAAGAGAGGAAAAAAGTAAGTATGTAGAAACTACTGGCCAAATTTCAAATTGAACCTTTATTCTGATTAGATAATGGAACATACACATAAATTTTATATCTTTCCACATACATAAATAGCAAACCGTGGTTTTTTTGTATTTAAATGTAAATCATTTTCACAACCAACATCCAACATTGCCTGATGATGAGATTCTATCTTGAAACATAGAAATTTCCGTGTTGCAATGCACATTTAATTCATAATTATATGGTTATATATATATATATATATATATATATATATATATATATATATATATATATATATATAAATCCAGGTAAAGAGAACCAACAGTTTTAAAATTCTGAGTTCTTTAGCATTTGCTTTTATATATATATACATATATAATTAGACATTACATTATAATTTCCACTGGCTTTAATCATTTGAGAAATTGTTTGGAAAATGGAAGAAAGATAGTTTCCAAATGATTTTTCAAACAATTAAGGCCAGTTGAAATTATAATGCACTGTTTAACTAAATGTATATGTATATATAAAAAAAGGACTTTCCACTCAAATACGAGTATTCATTAAAAAATAATAACGTTAAACAAATAAAAATTCAAATATGCCAGCTAATGCCAGTTTCATGGATTTCCATTAAATTCCGTAATATGTCTGCGAATGACTATATATATATATATATATATATCACAGCTCATCAGTACAGTTAGACATTCAATTGCTTTTTACCCAGGAGTGAAACCCAACTGAATTGGCGTTGGTCGATGATTCTACCTCTGAGCTATGGGCGCTTGATAAAAAGAGGCCGACTTTTAGTGTGTGATATACCATGTATTCATACACCCGAAGTGAGAGTGTTCTGATTAATTACTGAATGAACAACACATATATGCTAGAGTAGCTACTGTTTTTTCAAAGTCTACCATTCTTCCAGAGTGCTCAATCTGGGTGTGAGAGTGTAAATAGTCATCTGCAGACTGATCTGTTTTGCTGTATCACAGCTCATCAGTACGGTTAAACATCTGCTTGCTTTTTACCCATGATTGAAATCCGACCAAATTGGCGGCAATTGGTGATTCTACTTCTGAGCTATGGGTGCTTGGTAGAAGGAGGCAGACTTTTATTGTGTGATATACCATGTATTCATACGCCAGGAGTGAGAGTATTCTAATTCATTACTGAATGAACGATGCGTACCCAGTTTATATTACCATTGACAATAGTGACAACATTGCTTGTCTTCTCTCTCTCTCTCTCTCTCTCTCTCTCTCTCTCTCTCTCTCTCTCTCTCTCTCTCCTCAAAAAGAATTTCCTGAAAATCACAGAAAAATGAAATACAACTAAACCAGTAAACAAAATACTACCTACCTACACAACCTTTCTTTCTCTAACATTAATGGTATTCATTCCAACTTCTGCAGCAGAGAATTTTTTCTCATGGAACGGTCACCAGATATCTTTGCCTTCTTTGAAACAAATTTAAAATTCTTCCATTGTTAGCAATGAATTTTGGGTTCCGGGCTATCTTCTTCTTTGACAAAGAGATTCCAACATTCATGTGCATGGCTTTCGTGTTTACATCTGGGATAATCTTTCAATGGTCAGGGAATTGTCTCTCAAGGTGCCAGACTACTCTTTCATGTCTCTCATTACTAAACTCTGTTAGCTATCATTTTTTCATTTATTGCTCCCCATCATTCCAGGACTGCAGTATATTAGACATAATAGCTAACGGTATAGAAAAGACACTTTTTTTCCATCTATCTGTGAACATTTTTGTCTTTGGTGACTTTAATGCTCACCAAAAACATTCTAAAAGCACAAATGTTGCCAATATTCAAACATTAAATTTTTCCATTGCCCAACTCCTTACCCAAATCATGGACTTAACTACTTGTATCCCTAGCAAAACTGAGCAACAGGCTTCTCTACTTGATTTATCTTTTAACTCCACTTCTTACTCTTGCCAAGATTTGCAACACTGCCCTCTTGGTAACTTGGACCACTCTGTAGCAGGTATTGATATTTCATTCCAATAATCTATTAAACAAGAAACCCTATCTATAAGATCTCTTTCCATTACCAGCATGTTGATTGGGGCTCACTCCATGATTTTCTTTGTAACACTCTTGAGACTGATGTCTTTAATCCTTTAATTAAAAATTGCACCACTGATCTTTCCTTTGGTCAAAGCCAGCATGAATACTTCCATCACTTCTCGGAAATACTAGATTAAACCTCAATCTTCTCCATGGTTCACACCAGCATGCTCAGCCAATATAGCACACAAGAACCACTATTTTCAGTTATGCCAGCATGACAATTCTCATCACAAAAGATATCTATTCATTGTTGTTTGTAATAGATGTAAGTGAGTCCTCAAATGAGTCCCTGTTTTCTGAGAGAATAAGTTACCACACAGCCTCTAATAACTTTAGCTCTTGTGATTACTGGCAGCTCTGTAATAGGGCACTAAATAAGTGTAAGGTCTCTATTCCTCCCCTCTTTAATCAATTTGAGGTCTTATCATCCTTTGCTAATAAAGCTGAATGCTTCGCCCATAAATTCTCCTGAAACTCTACTCTTGACACATCTGGAATATTCACTGCCTAAAAGAAGGTAGCAGAAGAAAGTAACAAGAAAGGACTAGAAATAAACTGCACGAAAACTGAATGCATGGTCATCAGTAAAAAGGGCAGCCCAAAATGCCAAATACAGGTTGGGGATACCAGAACCAAGCAGGTACAAAAATTTAAATACCTCAGAAGCATTATAACAGAAGACGGAAACTAAGAACTCTACTGAGCCATCTGAATTTTCCCAACTCTCGGCCTCTTAGTTTTCTATCTCTTTTGGGAAACTCCTAATGGCCCTGATCAATACAGAAGTGGTTCATCATCTCTAATTGCAGGGTATTTTCCCAAACAAGTAATATGGCTTTTGTTTTTCCAGGTCAGCTACTGATGTACTAACAATAATTGTGGAAAGAGCCTATCATGCTCTAGATAAAAATGGTGAAGCCCAGTCTGTAGCAATGGACATCTTGAAAGCTTTTTACAGGTTCTGGCATTCATATTTTCTCCTCAAGTTAAAAAGTTATGGTATCTTTTTTGAATTGATCCCGTCTTTCCTATCAAACCTTGAAATGAAAGATATCCTGAATGGTCACTTATCTAGATCCTTTTGTACTAACATGGATGTACCCCAGGATTCCATCCTTGATTCTACTCTGTTTTTAATTTTCATTAATGACCTTCCCAATGGCATCAGCTCTCAACTTAGCATCTACACTGATGACTCAATCATTTACTTTTGTCTCGATAGTAAGGCTGATCAGTCCAGTAATGTCTAAATGGTAGCTATCATCTAAAATGACCTCAAGTCCATCTTTAACTGGGGCAAAAATTGGCTCACTAATTTTAACGACTCCAAAACTAAACTTTCCCCTGTTAATCTTCTGAGAGACCTCTTGGTCTTTCATCAGCATGGCTGATGCTAATCTCCAGGAAATGAATGATTGTGCTTTCTAAGACTCATGTTCTCAGCTAACATGAAGTGGAAAGACTATACTGAATCCATTGCTAGGTCAGCTGCTAAGAAAGTTAGTTCATTGTGTTGTACAAGAGAATTTTCTCTCCAGAATCTATATCTATGATTCTATCATGCTTAGAATATTGCTACCACATATGGTCAGGTGCCCCTGCTATTTACCTTGAACCCCTGGATAAGATTAAAAAAAGAATCAGCAATATTATTGGTTCTGATCTGGCAGCTTGGCTTTAGTTACTTTCCCACTGCAGTAAATTTTTCTCTATGTCTTTTCTATAAATACGTTCATTCTTCGCTATGGTAACTATACATTTTTGATTTAAGCATAGTACTAGACTTGTGTCTTGATTTACAGTTGAGCTGGCGAGATGTAGACATAAGTTTTATGTTAACAGTTTCTTTTCATGTAATTCTCAGTTGTGAATCTTTCTTCTGGCTCCATGCTTTCTAGCCAACTTTAATCTGCACAAATTTAAATTGCTATCTATTGTTCGTCAAATTACTCTTTTCCTTTTCCACTCTTTATTGATGCTTCTATTCCTAATTCTTCCACACTCATTAACCCCTTGTGTTTTAGTGGCTTTGCATATATATATATATATATATAATTGATGCTTATATAAATACATATAATTAAAAAAGACAGACAAGTTGTGGTGGTTAATTTAAGTTTTTATGCATTTTTCTATGTTATCTTATGATTTTTTCTTTTGAGGACATATATTATATAAAATATTGTCCAAATGTTTTGTTTATCCAAGCGCTTTCAGCGATACTTCATTTTACATGTGATCTTCTGATTTTTTTCTTTTGAAAACAAATTATATAAAAATTGTCTAAATGCTTTGTTTATCCAAGTGTTTTCAGCTGTGCTGTTAACCATTTTTGAGGATGAATGTTATTTTACATGTACCAGAATGTATGTGGTGTTATGTATGATGTAGAGTAGTGGTATGTGTTATGTAACGGACCTGGTAAGCATGTTGTTATCTTGTTCATAGTTGATATCATTGAGTGTTGGTTTTTCATTTTTATCAGTAAAGCTTCCATTATTTTTAGTTTTTTTTTTTTGCATGTGGATGATGCTATGATATTTGTGTTGTCAATGAGTATGTTACAGATAGGGTTTGGTAGGTCAGTGTGTGTTTAAATAAAATCGAATTGAGCTCCATTCAAAAGATGCAGCATGAGTCTTCGAGTCAGTTTTGTAGTTGTTTGGCCAATATAATTATTTATGTAATTAGGATCAAGAATGCAGTTCTTCAAAGGACGTGTGAATTCGTAAATAATATTGGCTCATTGTAGTTTGGATCTCGCAGGTGAATTGTTATTTTTGATGATGAGGTTAGCCATTTTAAATTTTGTATAGCAGATGATTAATTTAATTGTTTTGTTTAAGTTGATAGGATTTACATATTTTTGGATGATGTTTCATTCATCCTGGAAAATGGCTAAAAGTATAGCTGAAAGCACTTGTATAAACAAAATATTTAGACATTTTTTTTTATAATTTATGTACTCAAAAGAAAAAAAATCATAATATCACATAAAAAGTTAGATAAAAATATTATTCATCAAACCATGTCTTTCATTTTTAATGAAACTTACATAAAAGAGAGATTATTGCCCAAATACACAATATATATATATATATATATATATATATATATATATAGATTTATATTTTAAATTTATAATATGAGTATGTTATAATATCACTACATAATAGCTATTTGTTTCGACACTTCTTGTGTCTTGTCAAAGGATGGTGCTGATTGCAATCAGTGATAATATAACATACTTATGTTATAAATTTTAAATAAATATTATTCACTCTACTTTGTTTTGGGCACTTTTTTTAACAATAGTGTCTTTCGGATGGAGAATTTTATTCTATCCATACCAAACATATGCTTAGATAGATAGATAGATAGATAGATAGATAGATAGATAGATAGATAGATAGATAGATACACAAACACAGATGATTTTATGTCACAAAAGTTTGTGTGTATATTTTTTTATTATACTTTAAGTTTGGATATGAATGAATTTGGTTTCCAATAGCCTAAAAAATGTACCAGGATGTTACTAACAAGTGTTGTCTACTATGCTGACAATGTGCAGTTCTTGATAATAACTGACAGTGTCAAATGTGCATGAACAAAATAGAAATAGTATATCCACAAGATCATATTTGCAAATTGGAAAAATGCAATAAAAAATTAAACAGACTATTCTTAGTTTAATTTAACAAAATGTATTTGGATGAATTGGTACTGCCTAACTATACCTAATTTATGAATTTAGATATGTACATAATACACTCTCATGTAAAAACAGAAAAAAATACTTGGAAGGCGCTACCAAATGAGTTCTGGGAATTTAGATAAACTGATCAATCTGTTTATTTGTCAAGTTACCCAGCATTACCATATCTCATCAGTCATTACTCCACCAGGAAATAAAAAACTTATTTTTTATAATTTCTTCCAATTACTTTCAGAAATCATTTTATTACACCCTAATTTCACTGAACTTTGTACACACACACGCACACACACACACATATTTGTGTATGTGAATGTATACACATATATATATATATATATGTATGTGTATGCATGTGTATATATATATATATATATATATATATATATATATGTATGTTTGCATATGTACTATGGATGTGTATGCATCATGCATAAGTGTGTGTGTTTACATGTGTGGGGGGCTTTTTGAAGCCTGAGCAAAGTCATCATGGGCATTCTCAAACCACCTGCCCTTATACCAGAGACAGCAATCTTTGACATCAAAACGATTTATGCATATTGTGTGGTTCACCATGCCCTACCCACTGTACTTAAGGCCCAGGGAAGGTCAAACTTTATGATAAAATAATATGTGATCATCACAAACAACTAATGCATGCCACATAATGAGTTATGTTGATTTGATGGGCTTTGGATTGCAAAAGCAACTGACAACTTTAAACAAATTTTTGTGCAGGTTGATTGGTAGCTGGATGGTTAATAACTCAACACAAATGCATGCAGAAGAGAAATCCCATGAATAAGTGTAAAATTAATGGCACCACTGCTGACCCTCATCGTTTATGATAAAAGAGTACACCACATATATATATATACATATATGTATATATATATATATATATATATATATATATATATAAGTATGTATGTATATGTATATTGCCTGAGGAGACCAGTATGTTCAAAACCTAGGTAGCAAGTAAGTGGCATGTATTTCATTCTATCACACACACACATATATATATTTACAAGAAAAATGAATGGCACAAACTGACTGCTCATGGTAGCAATAAAAAAGTGCTCAATACAAAAATCTATGAAGAAAATGTAGAGTAAAGTATATATAATAAGGTAAAAATTACTAGTCCACTATACTACCCAGGTTTCCACCACTGGGTATCATTAAGTACAATGTAGAAAAGACAGTAAAAATGCCGCTCCCTATATGAGACCACTGGAAGAGGAAGAGTAATAGTAGGAGAAAAGGGGAGTCACAAACCACATCTAGAAGAATAGGAAGAGGAAAAAAATATTTTTCATATTCCAGAAACAAAGTTCATCTGGACTTGTAACAACACAAGAGATTTTAATTTAGGCACCTGCATTTGGTTAAGACCTCAGATCTTTCATTTAACAGAGGGTTCCTGTTGATGAAGGTTGTGATCGCCAACCTTTCTTCCTGACACAGCCTGCAATAGTGACTACAAATGTTGCAACTATCAACCTATCAAGAATAATTTGCCAGTCTTGGTCTTAAGTTGTAGATTGAATGAAGGGCTGAACTGAATTACATCTCTGCATCTTAGTCTATTCTTAGGCTGAGTGTGGGGTTTGAAAATTAGGCATGTAGTGTGCCTCTCCTCTTTAAGAGCTTTTTCAAAAACCATTTTTTGTTGTAAAAATGACAGTATTTGACAGGTTCTTGGAGATGAAGATGAAGATTGGCTAATTATTCTTCAATATTCTTCACAGATATTGTACTAAACATTCTGAACTGGCTAAAGTGTTTAATGTATGTTTGGGCAGCAATCTTTTATTTAAACAGGTTTTGTTAAAAACGACCGACAAGGAAGAGTTTATTAATTTTTGGTTTAATTTTTCCAGTATTCTTACATATTTTTGTTTTTGATAGAGATAAGGAATGTAAAAATGTTCCATAATTTTTGACTTTCCAAGCACTTTCAGCCTCTTCACAGGCCATCTTCAAAGATGTTATTTTTTCCAATGTTATGTCCTCAAGTCTATTTTTAAAAAACGATAATAGAAAATTAGACATTATCTGATTCAACCCAATTTGGAGGTAAAGACCAAAATAGAACAAATATGTTTTAAACTGATAAATAGACACTTTTCAAAAGAATCAAAACTAAACAAAATTTTCAACAAAAACACAATCAAAGTTATAGTTGTATTAGTTATTTAGATAATTTCATAAAAAAAACAATATGCCTGCCAGAAACTTAGAGAGCATCATACAAAACAAAACCACTAATAAAGAATGCAACTGCAAAGACAAAAATAAATGTCTACTTCAAGGACTTTGCAATGCAAAAGAAATCAATTTCAAAGCAAAGGTACATGACCTAAATGGCCAAAAATAAAATATATTTGGGTTCAACCAAAGACACTTTTAAGACCAGGCAGTTTAATCACAGGTCTACATTCAAAATAGAAAAATTAAAAAACTGTACAAAATTGGCTAGCCACGTGTGAAAATTAAAATCAAAATATGAAAAGACCCAGATGTAGACTGTGCCAAGAAGAAAAGTTAGAGATTATGCTATTCCCAAACAAAAACGAACTGTTGAATGAAAGAACAGAAATTATGACTAAGTGTAAACATACTAAGAAATACCTCTTAGGTTCATACTACCATGGATGAAAATGCCATAATTCATTTTAACTTTAAAAATTGCACTTTCTAAAATTCCCCACCATGTGAGTGTTAAAAAAAAACACTGTTACAAGAAAAGAAAAATGGTAAACGGTAAAATCAGTTATTACAAATCGCCTGAAAACACCACTCATGGTAGAAACCTAGGTAGCATAATAACTCATTTACAAATGGAAAACATAAATATATATATAATGCGTATAACATTTTATTAATTTACTGACAATTGCTATTCTATTTTTTATTGAGCACTTTCTTCTGATTGCCTTGAAATACATTCAATTCTTGTAATTTGACATATTTTGTTACTAATTGATTTATTGATTCATATTTTTATTGTCATATATATATATGAGGTAAAGATCATCACATCAACTAATTATTGGAAGCTGACAAGATTATAAAATAAAGAATGAATAGGAAACATATATCAACCTAACATGTTTCACATTTTATTAAAGTTTTGTCAGCTTTTAGATTGATATATCTTTCCTATTTGTTCTTTATTTTATCATATAAAAATATCATAAAAATTTGTGTGGACATTATTTTTTAAATAGTCTAATCATTTATTTTTGTCTGTCAGCCTGAATATTTGAGTATCTGCTAAAAATAGTATGTAAGTAATAAAAATATTTCAGAAAAAATGCATCACTTTCTTTAGTAATTACTTTTTTTTACATTATAACATGAAACTGAGCAAATATGACTATTTCAAATCAGAGAAAAATCTGTACGTGAAGGCACAATTCAACTTTGCTTGGTCATCGATGCACTCTGTAACAAAGAATGTCAGATTTAATGACAGTTTTCCCTGGTGAAAATTTGAATCCTGCCATAGCAAGCATATTTTTCTCTAATAAGATTTCTTGTATACTCAGGACAAAAGACAAAAATAAATATACTGTTTAATTAATGAACAGAACATCTACTCAAATGTGAGTATCCTCCAAAAATAATGTTTAAGTAATATATATATTAGCTCAAAGGTAGAACTGCCAATTGTTGTCGATTTGGTAGGGTTTCAATCCTGGCTAGAAGCAATCAGATGTCTAACTGTACTGATGAGTTGTGATACAGTGAAACAGATCTGTCTGTGGATGACTATATATATATATATATATAGCATAATGATTATCCATGTATACTGTCTTAATATGTATTATTAAGACAGTATACATATTATTACAGTTAGGTTTACGTTTTTTTAAAAATATCCAAAAACTCTATCGCTTTCTACATTACGTGATGTAAACATCTCACGATGGATGCTCCTCACGACGAACGTTCCTAGTTTAAATTTTAAAATCATTTGTTTCTGATGAAAGGCCCAGGCCAGTCTGAAATATCAAATATATATATATATATATATATATAATAATAGAAATAAATAAATACTGTCAAAAAAATACATTTTTAAACTTACAACTTTTCAGTAGTTTTTCCTATATATATATATATATGTATATTCAAGCAGAGCAGTACAGTATTGCCACTGGTGCACAGATGGTTACAGTGAGAGGAGAGGGAAGAGAGAAAAGAAAAAAATTAACAGTACAGAAAATGAAGAAGAAAGAGTAAGAGATATAAAGAAGCCAAGGAGATAGAAGATGGCAATTGACATTGGACTTAAACTTTTGAAGATTGTAGCTATCAGGGAAGCAAGCATGTGGAAGGAAATTCCACAGGTGGGAAGTGTGAAAAAAGAAACTGATAGTGTAGAAGTGGATGTTGCATTTGTATATTTTGATAGTAAAAGGGACGAACTTAGTTGCCAATCTATTTGCAGAAGTAAATTCATGAGAGCAGGGCACCAGGGATTGAAGCTCATCAGAGCAGAAGCTGTGAAAATACTTGTGGAAAAGACAGAGAGAAGCCACATCCCATTAGTGAGAAAGTAACTGAAGTCAAGCCACCAAATTGAGACTAATTATAGTGCAGATCCTCCTTTTTAGATAGAGAAAGAGGCCAGACAAATACAGGGAGATAGATTATTTCTGTATGCTAATCATTAACTGTGATTGTTTTTTAAGTACTTATTCATGCTCTTTTCATTTTAAAGTCTTTTTTTATATTATCTAATTATTTGTTTGAAAGCAAAAGTTTAATGTGATATATTTCTAAATGTATATAGAATTACTACTGGAATTCTTTCATGCAAAACTTGTTATCAAACTTGTTATGCATTGTGGAAATAATGATTTTGTTTTTTAACTTTTCACAGTTAAACTCTCCTATTTTCAGAAACTCTTTCTATTACTGTCTCTCACTGGATTAAGGATCATCTTGTCTGATATTTTTTTTCTTTTTTCATAATCCCCAAGTAAGGCAGTACAACCACTGGGGCACAGGGATTTATATGAGATGAGAGTGAGAAGAAAAAGAAACAAGAGACATAGGGGTGTTGGAGAAAAGATAAGGAAATGATGGGAATACTGGTTTGCAGGGCATTACATGAGAAGAGAGTGAGAAGGAAGAAGAACAAGATACAGAGGGTGGTGGGGGAAGGATAAGAGAAAGATGAGAATCAAGGAGATAAAAGATCGCAATGACATTGCACTTAAACTTTTGGGGGCTTGTAGCTATCAGGGAAGCAAGTATACATATAAGAGTTCCACAGGTGGGAAGTGCAAGAAAATAAACTGATTGAGTAGAAGTGGCAGTTATATTTGCATATTTTGATGGTAAAAGGGTGGGGCTTAGTAAATTCAAGTAAATTCATGTAGAGGGGAAACCAGGGAGATAAACCAGTCTGAGCAGAAGCCGTGAAAATATTTATGGAAAAGACAGAGGGAAAATATTCTTGTTGATTTATAATTTTCACTAAATTCATCTGCACCCTAAAGAGACAGGGCACATAGAAGAAATAACATATTTATTATGACACAATTTCTTGTAGATGAAATTATAGGCACATGCATCTAACAGACAACAGAGAGAGATGGCAAAATAAAAAAGATATTATTGAAATAAAAAACAAAGTCAAAAAGAGTAATAATAATAATACAAAAATAGAGTATGTGCTAAGAGAACTTTTAAGAGAGAAAGCAGGTTTGACGATATACATTAATTATCTTGATTGTTATAGTCATGTTTTCGCCATAAAAAGGTGTTTATTCTTTGGCTGATAACTAGGTTGATTATTGTGTTATTTTGTTCCTGTGATGCAAATTTTTGTTTGTTTCTGCTGAACCAGTATTTCACTATCTGCTCCAAGTATTGAACTCACAACCATTACATGAAAGATTTTATGATCATTTAATTGAGAAAGATGATATTCTGTTAGTGAAAAGTGATAAACTCTTTTGGAATGCAGCTGTAGGGTTCCAAAAAGCTGATTGACAGTTATCAAAAATTTTGTGCACTAAGCAAAACCTCTGCAAAATAATCAACTTGAGTCTGTTGCAATCATAAAGATGTGGCAGTGTCTATGTGTAATAAGCAATTTTGAAAGTGTCTTTTGCCTGCAAACCTCACAGAGCCTATCAGCCTCCCCACTGTTTATGTAATAACACCTAAGCAGATTTTGGCTGCCTGATGGGGATCCTCAGTGATCAAAAAAAATCACAGATTAATTCAAAGTCAGGCAGCTGACCAGAATAAGAGCCTGCTCACCTTGCAGGCCCAGTTAAGTAATCAACTGACATCTTTCCCTACATGTTACGTGCTACTGAAAATAAGATCATAGTTCCCTGCAGCAGTTCATAGCTTTCATTTCCACCTCTGTTCACCGTCAGTGTCATGTACTGATCTTCTTTGGCTGCTTAGGTGGCAAATATCTTTGCACGGGTTTCTGCCGTGATATTTCTACATGCTTCACAGATCGTCATCATTATAGGAGCGGCATCTATATGGACAGGTTCTTAATATCAGATCGGATTGGATCCAGTGCCACCTCAGTGAACAGGAACTGTTCTTGGTAAACAGAAGAAATACTTGACTGCACCAAAGACTGTGAGGGAAATACCAAGTCAAAATTATTCACATGACATTTTTAACATTCAATCTTGTAAAGTGAAGATTTATGTTTCAATAATTCTTACGATAAATGCAGTGGATAATTTAGGAATAGGAACAAACGTTTGTTGTTACATTGACATATTTATTAATGGATTTTCAATAGACACTTATTTTTAGATCAGTATCAGTACAGTTTAACATGATATTGAGGAAAGGTAATGTATTGTTGGCTTCTTTTTCATAAGAAAATTCAATTCTACAAGCAATATGATTTAGTTTATTTATAAGATCAAGTAATATTTTTTTACTAAATGTTCACCCAATACATGATCCAATAGCCACTCAAAGTAGAGAGTTACTAAATTAGGTTGCTTTATGAATGTAGAAAGAAAAAATAAGTGCAGCTTACTTGAGGTAACTGACATTGGATATTAATTCATATGTAGAATTGGTGATGGTTGTCCCTAAACTTGGATGATTGCAGTAATTGGAGAAACTATATATATATATATATATATATATATATAGGATATGTTAATAAAGTATCATCAGTATATTGAAATATGTTGCTTCGGTTAAAATTTTGGAAAAGACAAGTCTCTAAAAATTCTAAGTAAAGCTGAAACAGGTCTAAGAAGTAATCCCATGAGTAATATAAATTTTTGCTATAATCAGTCAGTTCAGTGTACATGTGATACATGATTGTCTTGAAAGAGACATGACTGACAGGGCGGAAAATTTTTCCACAGTAGATTACCATTACTCTCTGTGGTAGATTGGTTGCCAACCAAGGCTATAGAACCTAATCTGTCCAGCTATTTAACCCATAGCTAAAGGGAGAAGTGATGGATTCTTACCTTTCCCAAGGGTATTTGTGTGTATGTGAATGCAACGAATTCAACTGAAATTTGAACTCTGTTCTCTGATTTATCATTCTGAGCTGATATCCACAGCACCACAATGTAGACCCTAAATAACTTATTATAATAAACACTGTAAAAAGAGTAATAATACTGGTTTGTAGTGAGTTGGCAATGAGTTGTTATAACTACTTATAAAAACAATAACAGATTTAATTAATAACCTGATGCAGGAATTTGCACAATAGATTCTAATATATGTCACAAGGTAAAACATCTGAGAATATAAATCAATGAATATATTAAAAAATATAATCAAAAAATTTAGGAATTTGCACGATTGACTAATATATGTCACAAGTGATATGTAGTAGAAACATCATAGAAAATATAAACATTGACATGTTAAAATTACCTAGCTGTTTTTTTTTAGGTTTCGGTGAAGGGCAATAGTAATATTAACCTTTTCCTTATAAGGAAACATTCAGCATTCATTGAATAAGCAATCAGTACTACTGTCAGAATCCCTTGTATGAGATAAAGAACTCATTTTATAGACAGTTTAACCAATTCAAAAATTCAATCAAAATTTAAATCTATCAAGTCAAGCCGAAATAAATTATTAACATACAGTTTGATATAGAAAAAATATTTTATAGATATTTGAATTCATATTTATTATGCAAAAATAAAAAAATGAAAGGGAATAAAAAACCCGAGAGAAATTTAAAAAATGTATATAGAAAACAATTTGAGGGAACTGACATTGGATATTAATTCATTTCAATATTTACACATTGGACAAATCCTGGCAACCTACTGTGGCACACTGATCAGTAAGTTATCTGACAAAAGTAAGCTTAATAAATATTATCTACATGAAAACCATGAAATTAGCAATTTATTTTGTGACATTTCATTGATAATTGACTGAATTTTGATACCATGACAACTAAGAAACTTATGAATTCCCAGAAGGGCTTACAGTCAATTCTAGTGATAAGCTTGAAGCAGGAAAAAATTGTAAATTTACTTCTGATAAGGAGAGGCTTGAGGCAGCAAAAATGTCATTCTACAGAAGGATGCTGAGAATACCATGGATGGAGCACATGAGCAATGATGAAGTGTTGGAGAGGATGAAAACAAGAAGAAAACTCATACTTACCGATAGAAAAAGACAGCCAGGTTCCTGGACACGTAATGAAGAAGAAAGGTCTAAACAATCTTATACTCATAGGATGGATGGAAGGAAAGAGAGACAGGAGAAAGCAACACCAGACATATTTGATAGGCCTCAGCAAATGGATGGTGGAGCAGGGTTTCAGAGAGATACCAAGAGTAAAAATATTGAGAGTGACAAGTGACAGAGCCAAGTGGAAGTCCATGATCACCTACGTTCTCAAGGGACATGGCACATGAAAAAGAAGAATGATTTAGATATTGACATTAAAATGAATTGACCAAGAACATTTACAATATATTTTATACTTTTCAGCAATTTTATTGTATTTAGTTTTCTTAAAAATCCCCACAAACTAGATATCACCCAAACAAGCTTGCAATTCTTTTATAAACTGATTCCATCCCAATAATTATTTTAGTGACAAAGAAAGTGCAGACGGCATAATGTGTAAACAGTGTGAATTAATTTTGTGCTAATGCCTTTAGAAAAGGCATGAATTCACTTAGCTATCGTAAATAGAATACTTAGAATCTTTCAACTCTATAAAGCAGGTCATCTTGAATGTTTTGCTAACAGCTCAATCCTGGAAAAATCCACTATCTTTTGAAACTGCAATAATTGTACCTACAGGAAAAAAATACAGAGGTTTTCTATATAAAGATAATATTCTTGACTCATGATACATAGAAAGAAACAGGTATTCTTATTGGTTACATATTATTTGCGCTGAAGTGTTCTTTCCACCTCTTCTCCCCCAGTTATGGGTTAAACAGTAGGACTTCTAAATCATAATTATTCCTAAATATTCCTAGAATCTAAGAATATTTTCTAGCTTTAAATAACTTGCAAAATGTTGATAAGCAATAAAAATAAATCAATCTATAGTGCTCTTCCTGAGTGTACAATTTTTAAAGTATTTTTAAATCCAATTTATTTAAAAATTTCTTGCTTGTTTGAGACATATGTAATGCAAACGAAAAAAATTTAATGGTCTACATGGATTGATACAAATATTTTCTCTACCATATTAGGACCACCACCTGGACACAAAAAGCTATATCATTATTGAAATAAATCTCCAGGAAAAAAAAATTACCTCTGTTAGTCCCATAGTATATTTTGTTGTATACACTTTCATATACTACATATAATAACTATTATGGGGAAAAGGTAGGAACTTTTATTTTTTAGCTAATAGGATTTTAAAACTTTTACTTAGAATATATTATTTTTAAAATAAGTAATATATATTCTTTTAAAATATTTTTCTACAAATTAATATTTTGATAGTCTACCAAAACAAATTTTAAGCCAAATATAATTATTAGATCTATTTGTGCTTGCTTTAAAACAATATAAAAAGAGTGTGAAGATGATGTGATTGATTTACTCCAAATAATATGATTTGCACATTGTTTTGAATTCCAAGAAGAGGAATTAAAAAAATAAATAAATTGATACATTCTTAAGGAAGCAACAAAATTTTAAGCTATAAACAAAAGCCACGAAATGATAACTCGTATTTTATGATTGCATTTTTCTTTTATACATTTATGGTTCAATATTTGATTATACTGTTTTTATATGGGTATCTATTTATTTTCAAACACATATGTTGACAGAAGTGCATGTGGGATACAATGCACATCAAAATAAAATATGCACCAACGTTTGAGCAAAGAATATTTAAAAAGAAATTTTTAAAAATGTACAGTTTTCCTTCAAAAACGATTTTAATAAAAACATGAATGAATTAGGGAGATTATTATTCTATTGCTCAAAATAAAGCAAAAGACTATATTTAAGCAAGAAGTATTGAAACAAATAGAGGATACCTATCCCCTTGATCTGTAAAACCTGCACTAAACTTTGATTTTCATTACAAAGGGTTTGGACCAAAGCAACTATGTATCTGCAAAATATATTTGGTTGGAATAATAGCTCATAACAAGTGAAATTCAAATATAATGTTCAGATATTTGTACATAGATTTACTCAACCACATATGTGCCATTTTCTTACATTACCTTTTGACATCTTTGAGGCAGCTTCAGGATTCTATTCTTCCAGAAATAAGGGATGAACTGGTCAAAGTGATTTTTTAAATTTTAATTTGAAGATTTTTCTAAGCGAATTTTGTAAGGGCTTAAATGAGTGGTAATCCAAAGGTATAAGTCAGACAAATACAACAAGTGTTGTCTAATATCTCAACCAACCACTTTCTGACAATTCTAGATATGAGGCCTAGTTTTGCACTGATGCACAACCCTCAGCCATTTCTGGATACTTTTTATTGATTGCTGCATTTAATTGGTTCAGTAAATTTCAGCATCACCTTCTTCAGATGCATATCAGCTTTAAAAGTTGATAGTGGTTCATTTCTTTTCCCATAGGCTCTTTTTCACTCTCCATTGTTGTAAACTATCCATTTTTCATTGCATGTGGGTTCTTTTCAAAAATGGGTAGATTTTGTTATTTTGGAGCAAAAAATTGCAGATAGAAATTTTTTCTATTAAATTATCAATGATCGTGTATCCAAATTTTTTCAAATTCATTACAGCACTCACAAAAGATATGCGGATTATCTCCTTGATGTTGTATGTGTAATTGTGATTATTTTTAATCAGTATTTTGATTTGCCCTCTCCAGTGCCTGCCACAACTTTCTTGACCTTCTGGATCAAAATTTTTGACTTTGAACCGAGTGAACCACTAATGAACAATAAATAGTTATATTTTCATTCTTTGTGGTGTGGTTATTAAGATATGCACAAATTGCACGAGTGACATATCAACCTAAGAGAGACTGGTGCATTCTTGAAGCCATCGTTGATTACAAATGCATCCAAGGGTTATGTCTACACCCTGTTGAAACACCAGTTCTCATATGATCACTGAAGTTAAGCAATGTCAAGTCTGGTCATTACCTAGATGGGTGATCACTTGGAAATGCCAGCTTGGATCTGCAAATGGTGTAATAGAAAATGGCTTAGAATTGTCAATCAGAGACTTAAGTTCTAATTCCCACAGGGTTTGTCATATTAACTAATATGCAAATACACTTGGGAAAGGTATTTCCCCTCTCCTCCTCAAACTATGGGTTAATTAGTAAGACTTGTAGCACTAAACCATTATTATCTCAAAAAGAATTCTTATAATTTAAAAATATTTTTTGGCTTTAAATAACCTACAAAGGGTTGATAAGCCATAAAAAACAAATCAATCAAATGCATCTATATATGTTTAAATGAGCCCAATTTATATTTATCATGCAGAATATTTTAGAAGAATGGTCAGAAGAAAGCCACTGATGTGCAGGGGGTTACATAAATGTAGAAAGATTAATTAGAAAAGAGTGAGGAGTACAAGCTAGTTAGAAAGGAACAATAGAAAGCTGAGAAAGCAGGTGCAATAAAGTAGTCAATATTGCTCAGTCAAATCACCCTTATTTTCTCCAATTTTAGTCTACACTTTCTGTGTGTGGTCACCTTCTACTAGCTATGATATATAACAGCTAGAAAACATACAAAAACACTTTACAAAAATGATTCCCGAAATTAAAATTATAAAGGTTTAAAAGCTTTGGCTTTTTATCATTGAAAGCATAACATCTTAGACATGATTTACAAATTTAGAATAATAAATTCAATTGATAGGTTTTGAGAAATTGAATGTCCATTTAAAATTTAGTCACTGCCCTATCATCTGAAAAATAAAAAATATATTCTTTTTTCACAGCAAGTTGTGAATGAATGGAACACTATCCATTTTCAGCAGTTTATACCATGATTTTAATGATCTTAAAAATATATATATATATCAAGGAAAAACTCAATGCATCATCAAAAGTGGTTATAAGCTATAATTTATTTTCACAGGTTTGAAATTTGCAGTCAGATGAAATGAGTACCAAAAACTTACCCATCAAAACAAATTATAGATTATAACCATTTGCAATAATGCATTTAGTTTTTTTCTTGATGTGTGTCATATTTCTCTGAATAGTACACATTGAGCTCTCTGTATAGATCTATTGCTTTAATATTTTATATTAAAAAAATTTGTATTTCTATTATCCTCTCCATTTATAGATTTGATGTCATCACATAT
This sequence comes from Ascarosepion bandense, assembly GCA_037127315.1. Taxonomy (NCBI): domain Eukaryota; kingdom Metazoa; phylum Mollusca; class Cephalopoda; order Sepiida; family Sepiidae; genus Ascarosepion; species Ascarosepion bandense. The sequence continues at coordinate 110,159 of JBBBDQ010030121.1, forward strand.
ATATATAAGAAAACTCAACACATCATTTAGATTGGTTATAAATTATAATTCATCAGTCCACACTATATTTGTTCCATTTGGTATAAATATTTTCCCGGAATAAATATTTCTTTAGAATGAAATAGAAAACAAGTAATATGATGTAAAACGCAGACCTTAGGATTATCTCATTTGAGAATCCCTAGATCGGTCAAAAAGAGGTCATCAATCTTGAATAGTGACCATAAACTCATTACATAACCTCTCACAAGCACATGGATATGTATATGCATATAACATTATATATTAACAGACTCATGTATACTTATTTGTATCCACATACACATATCTTCATACATCAACGTATGTACATACAAATGTGTTTGTGCCTATACTTACATATACCCACAGACACACATCCATCCATGCTCACATACAAATCTTGCATTTGCAAACTCACACATATCTTTTTATGAAGACTGGATTTCTACACATATAATTAGTAGTAACATATATTTACACAACATATATTTACACATATTTTACAAGTATACTAACAAATCTCAAATATACTCACAAAATACACATATATTTGTATACTTACAGACATACGCATATACATACATATATTTCCCTACAGACATGTCCGTACTTATATGTATGTGTACATACAAATGTATTATTCATACATGCATCCATCTATCCATCCATTTATATCCACATATAATTATTGTGTTCATATACTTGCATATCTTGCGGATCCATTTATATATATATATATATATATATAAATATATATAAATTTATACATAAACAAACTTTTTAACATATATCTATTAATTTTTTACCTCTGCTCTCTCACACCTTTTTTTCTCTCTATGTACTCACTTATAAAAACTTATTTTGTATATATAAGAACAATGTGAACTACATGTCCACTTCCCCCCCACCAAAATGAGGTGGTATGTTTCTCATTTCATACATCATAACAAATGTTACATACATATACCAGCATATATCATTTGGATTTTGATATCAAAATGAGTAAACTGATCAATACAGGAGGGTATAATCAATTCAGCAGGGTAAAATCAACTTCATCCTTTATCCAAGATTAACGCTAATATACATATATTCAGGTGCTCCCATATACACAAAAAACATATAAATTATAATTAGGTGCACTCTTATACATAAAGTATACTTATAATTAAGTGCACCCATATACAAGTAATATATATATAATCATACATGTAAATATAATTATACTTGGACACCCTTACATATACAGAACATGCACATAATTAGGTGCACCACTATACACGAGGGTACCCTATATAACCTTACAGTTAGGTGTACCCTTATACACATGAAATATTTATATTAAAATTAAAATACTTTACAATTAATATAGAGTTGTTGCATACATACACAGTGCAAAATAGGACACTCTTAACTTTATACATAAATAATATAGAGTTGTTGCATACATACACAGTGCAAAATAGGACACTCTTAACTTTATACATAAATAATATAGAGTTGTTGCATACATACACAGTGCAAAATAGGACACTCTTAACTTTATACATAAATAATATAGAGTTGTTGCATACATACACAGTGCAAAATAGGACACACTTAACTTTATACATAAATAATATAGAGTTGTTGCATACATATACTGGCATGTCAGATCATTGCATGGTAGATCTTCGCCTTCATTTCTTCAGTCTGTAAAATCTTCCAATGAATGATCAGCGCAAGATAGAAATGAATCGGCAAGTGTAACAGAATGGGGTAATTCTAAAATTCTATGTATTCTTCTTCTATGTGCCCTGTCCTTTCAGGACGTAGGCGATCATGGTTCTCCACATCTCCCTATCCCTTGTGGCTCCTAGTATGTTTGTCCCCATTCCATCAACCACCTGATCAGGCCCTGCAAATATGTTATCCACTGCCTTCCTCTGTCTCTCTTTCCTTCTATCTGGCCTGTCAGTATCAGGTTCTTCATGCTCTCCTTCCTCATTGCGTGTCCTAGGAACTTCAGTTGTCTCTTCCTGATACTCAGTATCAATTTCCTCTTTGTTGCCATTCTTTCCAACACCTCATCGTTGCTTGCATGCTCAGTCCATGATATCCACAGCATCCTTCTGTAGAACCACATTTCTGCTGCTTCCAGTTTTGTCCTCATTTTCGAAGATATTGTCCAGCATTTGCTGCCATATTGAAGAACTGACATCACGTAGCAGTCCAGCACTCTTTTCTTTGTTTCCAGTGAGATTTTCCTATGTGTTAGTATTTTGTTCAGCTTCTGGAACGCGTCCTTTGCCATGCCAATTTGCCTTCAGATCTCCGTGTTGCACTTTCCATCTTTAGTTAGGACACTTCCTAGGTATTTAAATTTTTGTACTTGTTTGATTCTGGTATCTCCTACATTTATTTGGCATTTTGGGTTGTACCTTATTAGATAGTTTAAATTTATTTTATGACAGCATTTGAAAATTATTTCATTTTTTTTATTTAATAATTGGCTAGTTTCTCTGAATTTGATAATTCTAATCTTTTCGTCTAAGCATAAATTGAATCTATTTATGAAGCTATTGGGGGTTTGAGATTTCCCTATAATCTTCCATTTAATCTGTAGGGAGAGATTGCTGTCTTTTCATTCCCAGAAATATTTTGAGAGAGCGGTTTGATATTTCAGGTGGGGTTTAGAAAAAAATTGCTTATGATTATAGAGGCATTGTTTCCATGATCCGGTGGAAATTTTCGCTCTCTCAAAACAATTCTTGGAATTAAAAGACAGTTTTTCTTTTTATATATATATGTATATTTATTATAAGTTATAGTTTAGAACATGTACAAATTATAATTTACTACAAAAGTGTGTATTTTGTTTTGACATAAAAAAAAAGTCTCATCAGGTAGTTAATAATGATGGTACTGAACGTTATTTTTGAAAAAGAAAATTAAAAAATCTTAGTTTCTCTTTATTTTTTTGTACGAGTTAAAAAGAATAGAAAAGATGGAAAAAAGGAAATCAAAAAGGTGGAAACAAAAAGGAAAGTGAGAAACATAGGAAATAAAGAGCATAATACAGAAAATAAAAAGAAAATATAGAGAAAATAAAAAATAAAAACATGAAAGTAAAAAACAAAGAGGAAAACAGGTGAGGAAGAAAAAACAATGAGGAGAGAGTCAATGGTAACGGCTCAGAGAGAAAATGACCCAAATTTTGATAGGATGGAAATATAGATAAATACACATAAGGGTCACGTGATGTCTGAGCTTAACAAAAAGGAAGAAGTGAGAAAATGCACAGAGGGAGGAAAGTGTGAGGGAGATGACAGTAGAAAACATTAAAAAAATAGGAATGTCAAACAATTGGTCGGAAGTGGATTGCAGTTAGATACATTCGTTGTTATATAGTAATTGTCATTTTTTATAAAAAATGATGAAATCACATACACATACATATGATTTATTTAAAAAGCGCAGACCTGAGGATATTTAGAAAAACATGAAAATATAAATTCATTACTGCTAATATAATAAATTGGTGAGGTCATCATTTTTATGATATATATATATATATATATATATAATTAATTCAACATTTTCACAGCACAAAATTTCCCATATTTTGGTATCATATTTTAAGTATGACTCCATCTTTAAGCAGCCATTTTTGGGGTGATTAACGAAAATGTTTTTTCTAAATTTTAAAACATGGCAAATTCTGTATTGTGGAAATCTTGAATTAATTATATTACAATAATAACTGTAAAATTAAAAAATAAATGTTAATGAATAGTAAATTTTTTATTGTCCTTTCTTCATGTTATTATATATATATATATATATATATATATATATATATATTCAAAATGTATCAAAATACATTTTTAATATATTGTCAGAGGCTAACTGTACTTGTGTAGAATGTGCCACATAAAACAAAATGTTCCAAGTATAAGAAGACAGTTCCACTCTGACAGATATTTTTAAAGAACTACCACTTTAGGGAATAAACTCCCATGTGGGTTCTTCTCTGAACAATACAATCTTAATCTCTTCACAGTCAAGTATTAATCACTATCTATCCTACTTATTATCTTTATCTTCACTTCTTATCACTTCTTTAATTCATATTATACACAAAATTCATTATTATTCTTTTAATAATAACCTCTACTTTGAGTGGCTCTTGAGCATTATACTGGGTAAATTTTAGTATTAAAAAAGGATTCAGCAGAAAATTTAGAGAGCAATTGAGATGAAGAAGAGATGCATAGAATTTTGGTGAACTGTTATCTTTTCAGATCAGTGCTCATTGGTTTTAAACAGCAAACGAATATCGGTATGGAGATGGCCAGAAAATAATTTTTGAACTGGCTGCAAACCATTATCAAACATGTTAGACTTTTGTTTATAGAGTGGAAAACAATTTGGAGTATTGTTTGTTGAATGTTTCAGGATTAACTGAAGAATATTGGTTCTACATGAGGGACTTCTCTCAATATTCAATAACAACTGTTTGTGCAAAGCAGCATACATTTTTTTTGAGGATAGCATTCCATAAAGCAAAACAATAACTTGAAAATGACAAGTCCAAAAAAAATATTAAGTGACATTTATGGTCAAGTCTGTTCCCAGACATGAATTTTACTGAACATGTCTGGACAAATTTAGTTTTGTGAAAGCAGAAAAATGTCAAGAAAACCCTCTAAAAAAAGAAGGTTTGTTTTGGGATTTGAATGCAGTTTGATCTGATATTAGATGTGAAGAGACAGCTGATCTGATAATAAAAAGATAAAAACATTTCAAATTTTCTCATGCTTAGTCCAGCAAATTTTAAAATGTACATCAAAATATTCATCATTTGTTTAAATCTTTCATTGAAACATGTGGTGTGGTGCAATGGATATTGGCTCGGAATGGGAAATTGGGGAGCCAAGTTTGAATTCCAGTTGAATTCCTTGCATTCACTTACACACAAATACCCATGGGAAAGTTATTAATCTGACTCTACCCTCCAGTTATGGGTAAAATAACCAGACAGATTGGGTTCTCTTGCCTTGGCTGGCAACCAGTCTACTGCTGAAATTAATGGCAACCTACTGCCCAGTCAGTCATGTCTCTTTCAGGACATGATCATCCAAGCGTGTATCATGTATGGCACTTAACTAATTGACATGTGTCTTTGTTTCTCTTTTTCTTTATCTAAATTTAGTAGTCTCCACATATCTAGCTAACTGGTTTCGCACATCAACAGCGTTAAATCGAGGTGAATAAATAATTATTTAAAAACAGAACAAGATGTAAGGGAGAGACAGAAAAAATAATTCTAAATGGAAATGAGTTAGAGGCCAATTATATGTTCCTTCTGTTTATACAGAGGCGGTTTTAATGACTGAATATAGATGGCCTTCAACACTTTATATATATATATATATTGTCCTATGTCTATGCCATGATCCAGGGATTCATGCGTTATGCAATCATCAGGTGCATATGTCAAACATTCTTCTCCCTGCATTTTAATATTTTTTTATTTTATATTTCAATTTTAAATTATAAATTTAAATTTTTATCTACATGTAATCTTAAAATATTTAAATGTTTAATCTTGTTATTAAAAAAGTAGTAACTTTATAAGATTTAATTCCTATGAACATCGAGTGAACTTAAATTCAAATCGATTAAACTGTCAGTTTGAAATATGCATTTGATGATAACTGAGTATAGCACAGTGAGATGGAGGCACATGTATGGATGGTCAGGAGATTCAAGAGAAACCTCCCTAGCCAGAGAGAGATGTTTGCTGATATGCATATGGACACTGGAGTCCTTTCTAAAGAGGGGAAGCTAATCTGGGATCAAGAAATCAGAGGAGGACATTGAGGGAATCAGGTTAGTTTCACAGAGAGCTAGGATGTCTGGAGACTTTGTAGAGGAAAGATTCCACACTGCAAAAGTTGGTATGAATACCATGGACATATGTATATATATATATATATATATATATATATATATATACTTAATTTATTTGTTTAAACATTATTTTAATAAATACTTGTATTTAAGTAGATACTCTGTTTTTGTAAGTAACAGTATATTTATTTATATCTACTGGCCTGAATAATCAAAAAATCTTGTTAGGAAAATTTTTAATTTATTTGTTTAAATATTATTTTTAATGGATACTCAAATATCTTCTGAAATACAAGTATCCATTAAAAATTATGTTTAAACAAATAAATTAAAAATATGTTGGAGTTAATCCATTTCGTTGTGGATTTCATAAAATTTCATGAATAAATTGTCTTTGTTTACATTTGTTTACATTAGGATACAAAAACAGAGCAGATATCAATATTACAAAAATCAGGAAACAGTGTATTTAAAGGCATTATTTTGGGCTTTGTTTGACTGTAAGTCCTTCGTAGTTGAGCAGTTAAAACGTGTCAGATCAATTGATGGTTTCTTCTAGTTTGAATCCTGCTGGAAGACACACAAAAGATTTTTCAATTATTCAGGTCGATATAAATATACTGTTTAATTATAAAAAAACAGACTACTCATATATGAGTATTCATTAAAAATAATGTTTAAACAAATAAATTTAAAATATGTTCAAGTTAATCCATTTCAAAACAGATTTTGTAAAATTTTGTAAGTGTGTGTGTGGCCAAGTGGTTAGAACATTCACTTTCTGACCATGAAGCCTGGGTTCAAATCTCAACATGGTTGATTTGTCAGGAAGGTGACTTCTTGATGTTATCAGTCTAGAGGAGGCAATCCCAGCATGCAGCACCTTTGAAGAGTGCCTGAAAATGATACCACAGATTAATCCAAGCATTGTGAGGGAAATTGGGTAGTCGGCTCCCTTTGAAAAGTCACTAATGGTTGTGCTAGCACCACAGCCAATATCACTGAGAAGCGAATAAAGAAAATGTGGTATACCTTTATTTATATATACGTGTTATAGTCGTCATTTTATCGGAGTGAACAAGACTGTGGATTTCATCTGTGAGAAGACAACAAATTTTGGGTTGGAGCTTAATCTTCCTCATCAAATTATTCTTCCCCCTCATATTGGTATACAACATTTGCTCATAGTTAGTTATTGCTTGTCAATATTTTACCTTTTCTTTTTCACTTCTTTATAGAAAGGAAATGCTCTAAAAGTTTCAAAAAGGCTTAGAATATATTTGAATCCTAACTTTTATGAAGTTGTTACATAGTAATTGCGTGCTCATTCCTTGAGTCAGGCAGTGTGCACTTAGACTCAGTGGAAAAGGGTTGTGCAATAACTAAGTAGTACTAAGAATATTTTTGTATAGCATCATTATAACAGTTACATTTTGATTTTATCAGGGCAACTTTTCTATATCTGGCTCAATTCTGTTGAAAAGCATTGAGTTTTAAATTTTTGCTTCAAAATACCAAATCTTTGGTTAGAGCTCTAGATGGAGACATTAGCTTCTTTAATATGAAATTAGGAGAACTCACTTGCACTTTTCCTCTTTGTTATCACTCTTGACTATGTATTGAGAACTTCCTTTAACAAACATCATCGTATAGGTTTTACTTTATCACCAAGACTCTCAAGTCAATATCCTGCTAAAAAGTTGACAGATACTGATTATACAGATGATCTACCTATCACTGTAGACACTATCACCAATACCACATTTTTTCTACATCATCTAGAAAATGCTGCCAATAATGTCAAACTCTATATCAATGCCTCATACTGAATTCATTGGCTTCAACCAGAAAGGCTCAATACAAACTAGTTCTGGTGAATCAATAAAATCTATTAAATCTTTTATATATCTCAGTCAGTCAGTTAAATGCCATACGTGATACACGTTTAGGCAATCATGTCTTGAAATAGACATGACTGACTGGGCAGAAAATTGTCCCGCAGTAGGTTGCCATTACTTTCTGTGATAGACTGGTTGCCAGCCAAGGCTATAGAACCCAATCTGTCCGGTTATTTAACCCATAACTGGAAGGAAGAGATGGATTAATACCTTTCCCAAGGATATTTGCACGTAAGTGAATGTAAGGAATTCAACTAGAATTCAAACTTGGCTTCCTGATTTCTCCTTCCAAACTGATATCCACTGCACCACAACACACATCCTATATATATCTTGTATATCTACGAAGCAAGATAAATTCTACTGAAAAGGATGTAAAAATTCTCATAACTAAAGCATGTGCCACCTGGAATAAAATGGATGTAATCTGGAAATCTGATCTATCATGCAACCTCAAGTGGAGATTCTTTTGGGTCAATGTAGAAGCAGTTTTAATGTATGGCACCACTGCCTGACATTAAGTAAAACCCTACAGTATAAGCTTGATGGAACCTACACTTGTATGCTTAGAGCTATAGTTAAAATCTCCTGAAGAAAACATCCAATTATATCACAACTCTATAGACCTATCTCTGATAATTCTACAATCTTATGCAAATGCAGAATGTGCTTTGCAGTAGCTGGCAAGCGAAACAAATGCAAAATCTACTGTTCTGGACACCTAACTATAGAGCAAGATGAGTTGATTGCCCAGTAACCACCTACATTGACCAGCTATGTTATGACACAGAATGTCTCTCTAATGACCTTCCATACTTGATGCAGTATGATAGACTCATAAATACCTGAGGTCACTCAAATGTATAAATATGAATAAAAACTATGAATCAGAACTAGACAGGATATCCCTAGACATGGGCAGTGGAATGAGAACAGTCTATTTCTATAGATTAAATAAAAGTTTCAGCTTGCAATTTCTAGTAGGTTACCCAGATTGATATACACCTGATAAAGTCTAGCGGCCAAAAGTTATGAAAACAACAATAAAGTTAATATAAATATAAATAGTGTAAATAATGAAGTATATTTGATAAAAAAAAATGTAATGCTTTATAAATAAATAAATACTGTCTCATCATTTTAAACTGAATAAATAATGCCTGAGAGCATTTTTGTTAAAAGAGAATCTTGATCAATAAACTGGGTGACAGCACTTCACCAATCACTTAGGAAAAATTTCAGTAAGCTTAAATAATGCCTAAAGGTTAAAATCACTTTGGTAAGAAGGGAGACAAGCTACTGCCACTGCTTAGAACATTAAGCTGAGGAGTGGGAGTCTGATATCTTCAGAAATTTGTTAGCCAAGGATGGTGAGTTCAATCCTAGGTAGGACCACAAGAGTTAGCATAGTTAACAATTTTGATATTCAAAAACATAAAAAAATTAAATCTACTTGGTTTATTGTACAAGATTTCTTAATAATCCTGTTTATTTCTATTTCATAGTTTCCTTCTCAGTTTTAATGAGTTCAGCTTTGGTTCCACGTGAAAAGCAGAAATAGAACAAAAAAAAAGTTGATTGCTTGCTAATCCATTTAAACTAATTTATTTTAATTGGAATTCAAGAAGCAAAGTCAACTGCAATATTTTCTGTTTTTCATTAATAGACTTGACATTACCCAAAGGAGTTTTATTCATTCATTATTTTCTTTGATTTTTGAAAACATTTTTATTACTGGTGCATCCTGAAATGCATAAATATACATTACAAAATCTTGTAAAGAACATGAATAGCAACATGAATATTTTTGCAAGTTTATGGTTAGATTTTAGCATAAACATATTGGTGATTATTTTGCTGAGATTTGTGTCAATATGGTAGTCATTCTAGTGAATTACTTCAGTTTATTGATGTAGTCTGAACAAAAACATAAAAATATATATTAAAACATAGAACTTGTATAAATTATTTAGTTATATTTCCATAAGATCTTTTGTTTGATGCAATGATCTCCCTGATACCATAAGATCTCAAGTAGGTATGTACGCCGATGACACCACAGTTTATTCTTGCCTCAATCAAAAATCTGGTGTGGGTGACAAAGCTAACCTTGCAGCCGAGCTTGGAAAAGACCTCCAATACATAGTGGACTGGAGTAAGAAATGGCTCATAAATTTTAATGCTTCTAAAACGAAGCTACTATCAATTAATCATCATAGACAATCACACCTACCTCCTATTAGCATGGAGCAGGCTTGCCTCCCAGAGAGTAAAACACTACGCCTCCTTGGTCTCACACTTTCAGCGGACCTCAAGTGGAATGACTATATCGAATCCATTGCTAAATCTACTGCTATGAAAGTCGGTTCTCTGTACAGGGCCCGGAAGTTTTTTCCGTCTGAATCTATCCTGCACATTTATAAATCTACCATCCGCCCGTGCATTGAATACTGTTGCCATATCTGGTCGGGTGCCCCTGCTATTCTCCTTGGGCTTCTCGACAAGGTACAGCGGAGGGTCTGTAATGTGATCGATACCGACTTAGCAGACTGCCTGCAGTCTCTCTCTCACCGGTGCGACGTGACTTCCCTGTGTCTCTTCTATAAATACTTTCACAGCTACTGCTCCGATGAACTTAGATCACTGGTGCCCCCTAGGTTCGAATTTGCATGAGATACTAGATTAGCAACTAGATCCCACCCTTTTACAGTGAAAGTGATAAAATGCAACCGCAACTTCTACTCCAACAGTTTCTTTTCTCGCACTTCCCGACTGTGGAATTCCCTTCCACATGACTGCTTCCCCGACAGCTACAATCTCCAGGAGTTTAAATGTAAGGTCAATAGACACCTCCTAACAAACTAACTTGCTTCCATTCTTTCAAACACTCTTCCCACCCACCTATCTATCACCCCACTTCTGACATTCTCTATATCTAACCACTCTTTCTATTTACCTTCCCCTATGTAGCCCCAAGTGCAATAGTGGCAGTGGAATGCCTTGCTTGGGGTGAAATGATTAAAAAAAGTAAATAAATAAATAAAAAAATAAATGAATAAATAGTTACTCATTGAAGATCACGTCTGTTTGCTAAAAAGGCTAGCCATGCCTTATTGCATTCACTTGCTCAGGCACATTTGTGTTTGTTTGCTACCCACAGAACCCACTTGCGTTTTATACTGCAACTATGCTGAGCAGACCTTAGTTTCAGTTTTTGGTAGGGAGCACATCATCTGGCGTGATCAGTAGTTTGAACAAGCTCACACCCTCAGTCATGTGACTTTGTGAGAGCACAGCCATCAAAGACCTCATAAAAGTTCCATCTACCCAATTTCTCTCACAACACTTGGGTCAATTCATATGGTATTGTTTTCAGGCACTTTCTATGGGTGCTGCACACTGAAATCACCTTCCCATATTGATAACATCTAGAAGTCATCTTCCTGACAAATCAACAATAGTGAGGTTCAAATTCAGGTTTCATTGTCAGAAAGCAAATGTTGTAACCATTTGGCCATGCACCCCTATTGTACATATATATATATATATATATAAACAATAATGTGAAGAAAAGCCAATAAGGAAATTACTGTTCTTTACCATTTATTTTTAATTTTACAGTGCTTGATACAAAAGTGAAGCTAAATATTATTGTAATATAATTATTTGTAAAGAAAATTTTTCCATTAGTCACCCAAAAAAATGACCGCTTGATGATAGTCATAGTAAAAGTATGGTTCCAAACACATCATCATGAGAAATTCTGTGTCATGAAAAATATTAAATTAATTATATTACAATTATTTACGCTCTCACATCCTGATTGAGCACTCTGGAAAATTGGTGAGCTTTGAAAAAACAGTAGCTACTCTAGCATCTATGCATCATTCATTCAGTAATGAATTAGAACACTCTTAGCCACTGGTGTATGTTTGCATGGTATATCACATGCTAAAAGTCTGCCTCCTTCTACCGGGCACCCATAGCTCAGAGGTTGAATTGCCGACTGATGTCAATTCGATCTGGTTTCAATCCTGGCTAAAAGCAATCAGATGTCTAACCATACTGATGAGCTAAGATACAGAAAAACAAATTTGTCTGTGAATGATTATATATATATATATATATATATATATATATATTGGCACATCAATATATCTGCAGCCTAATGATGAGAAAATGCATTTATTTTGTATCACTTTTATTTTTTAACATAGTTTCCTTCCTAGTAAATGCATATAAGTATGAATATTAATTATATAGAAAAGTGCTTTGGCTTGAGTAATGGTTAGTGAGGTTAGTCTTCTTGACCATTACTACTGAGTAGTGGCTATGATACTCACTGGGTGCCTTAAACAAATTTGACATAAAATATCCCAACAATATGAAACCAATCAAATTAACCTGTATTTCTGAGATGAGATACTGCAATTATTTACACTATTTACATTGTTTGGACTGTTGTCCTCATCTTTGTTGCCATATTCACAATATTTTGACTGTTTTACTCTCTGGCCTTCTTCAAATGATTAGAATTTGAAACTGAATCATTTAATCTTGGGGTAAATTGTTTTAGTTCCACATGCCATGCATCCTCCATGTATCTCAGTATCAGTTATCTCCCTTTTAACTCAATTCTCCAAGTTTTTGTTCACCTCTACTGTAGCCAGGTATTGCACTAAGAATTCTTTGGATCAAGTCGCTGTTGGTTAAATATAGTGAGTAATGTGTTTCGTAATATGATACAAAGATGGTTAGCTCTTATGACATGTCCATACCATTTAAACTTTTCATTTTTACATGATTTTCTGATGGGCACAGCTTCTTGTAGGTTGCATTACAACTAGGAAATTTGTTACCTTTTTTCATTTAACCATACGAATTCAACAAATTTTTGCCACTAGAAAATTTTTTTTTTATATTTACTGTGCTGAATTTAATCTGGCACAACGTCACATGTATAGAGCTCTTGATGAGTATATTAGTAATACCCTGAAGAATTAATTTGTTAACCATTACACTACAGGAAAAACTTCCCTCCTTTATTTCTGACAACTATGAAATTCAATCACATATTAGCCACTATATGAGACATCTAAGTGTATTCCATTGACCAGGCTTTTTCAACCAGTGTTCCAGAAAAAAACCTTGAATTCTACAAAAACGTAACTAAGGTTTCCATGAGAAACACTAATAAATAGATTAATGCATTTTTTAGTAATTTTTGTTTAATTTTATATTCATAATTTTACTTTACCTGAACAAGATATTGTTGGAAAATCTTTGGTTATTATATTAAAGGCTTCAACCCCTTAACTATAATAATCATAGGTAACGTATTTAGTAATTGATATTGACTTGGAAGGACAAACTGGGGAGCCAAGTTCGAATTACAGTTGAATTTCTTGCATTCACTTATGCACAAATACCTTGGGAAAGGTATTAATCCATCTTTTCTCTCCAGTTATGGGTTAAATAATAGGACAGAGTGGGTTTTATAGCCTTGGCTGGCAACCAGTCTACCATAGAAAGCAATGGCAGCCTACTGCAGGATAATCTTCTGTCCAGTCAGTCATGTCTCTTTCGAGACATGATTGCCCAAATCGTGTATCACATATGGTACTTAACTGATTTAGTAATCTTTATAAGGTATTAGTATGAAACTGCCTTCACTGGTAAGTGGACAGGACCAGTACACAGTGGATTTGTGTATCATTGAGTGACACATTTGAGTACAGGTTACATGTATGGTGTCAATATATTATGTTTACCATGAGAACCATGTTAAAAATATAAAAAGATTGATATTAATAATGATGTACAATAAGTTTTATGCAAAAATTCCTTAAGACATGAAAACTATTTCAAGGGTTCTCCAAGGGAGAAAGGCTGTGAAATGCTGCTATAGACATTGGAAGCAGTTTACTGCATTCTATGAACTCAATATAAGTATCATAATTATATACCAGCCATTAGACTACATGATTAAATAGAAGGATACTGTTGCTAATGACTATTTGATCTTCTTTATATATTTCCTGAACACAATGTAGATATTGGAAACATTAGACTTCATTATTAAACATGTCATGTATGTCAATGCTGACTACTTTGTTATGTTTGTGGTCACATTGTGATAACTGATAATTGAGGTGACAGTTAATCTATCAAAAGAAACTCTGTGATGTGATATTCTTTCAGGTAGTTCAGTATACAAAAATAATGAGTGTTTGGCTAACATAATTTGAGAATGTGGTGCCAATTAAAGAAATGCATTAACTCCAAACAATATCTGCTGTATTTCTGTGCTTGCAAGACTTTATTCTGAATTTTTGGTTTATTGAATTCACATATATATAATGATATATATATAATAAAAATAAATTTCTATTGAACAGGTGAAGAGGCTCATCCCTTGTTTCCTGTTTAGGATGCAGTTTCCAGTTTTCTCTTTTCCAATCTTTTCACTCTTTTCTTTATTTTTTTCAATTGGAGTAGATAGACTAAATTATCGCCCGGTTCATACTCCACCCACATCTATTGAACAGGTGAAGAGGCTCACCCCTTGTTTCCTGTTTAGGATGCGGTTTCCGGTTTTCTCTTTTCCAATCTTTTCACTCTTTTCTTTTCTTTTTATTTTTTCAATTGGAGTAGATAGACTAAATTATCGCCCAGTTCACACTCCACCCACATCTATTGAACAGGTGAAGAGGCTCACCCCTTGTTTCCTGTTTAGGATGAGGTTTCCGGTTTTCTCTTTCCCAATCTTTTCACTCTTTTCTTTTCTTTTTCTTTTTTCAATTGGAGTAGATAGACTAAACTATTGCCTGGTTCACACTCCACCCATGTCTATTGAACAGATGAAGAGGCTCATCCTTTGTTCCCTGTTTAGGATGTGGTTTCCGGCTTTCTCTTTTCCATTCTGTTTACCCTTACATAGCCCCCTGCATCAGTGGCGTTATCGCCTTTCTTGGGGTGATGATTAAAAAAAAAAATATATGTAATAAAAATAATAAACAAATTATAATAAAACATTGTTTACAGCAACATAAAAGCCATTGTGTTTCAGTCCTATTTTATTAGTACCTCGTCAGGCAATAAAATATTTATATGAATATATATATAAATAGAATAAGTCAAGAACAGGTAGGAAAAGCGTCTTCTTCAGAAATTTCTTAATAAGACAATGATTTAAAAAATTAAGAAAAATTATAAAAACCAAAGAGACAATATGTTGATTTAGGTTTTATTTCATTGGTCAGACACATGTCATGTGTAATAAAGCAATAGATGATTATTTAATGCTTTTATAAACCATTGTAATAACAAAATTACAATATATATATATATATATATATATATATATATATATATATATATATACACTATTTACATTATTCAGACTATTGTCCTCATCTTTGTTGTCATTTTTACAATGCTTTGGCCATTGTACACTCCAGACTTCTTCAGGTACTAGGAATTTCAAACTGAAATTTTTATTACGGCTGAAATGTTGTAAAAATGACAACAAAGATGAAGACAATAGCTCGAATAACGTAAATGTTGTAAATACTACCTCATCTAAGAAATATAGACAAATACAATATATATAAATTCAGAAGAAAGCAAGTTGAAGGCAAAATACCAAAGAGATTCTATTAATATTAATTATCAAAAGATTTATAATATATATATTATAGAAGGGTTAATTCTGATAGCTAGGTTACAACTCTAATTTAAATTTGAGTTACCTTAAAAGCACTAAAATTTAGTATCAGAAAGAGACAGTTGAAATTTTAGGGACGCAATGAGGATCGACGGCTTGAAAATTTGACAGTGAGTAACCAACCTAACAAGCTTATATAAATAGATGGCAGGACAAAAATTGGAAGTATATTTAAAAGACAAACATTATTAAAACTAAAAAGGACAGAAACTTATGGAGAATATGATCCTCTAAGTCATAAAGAAACATGACACATGGAAGAAGAATTATTATTTTGAAAAGAAAGAAATGCTACTGTTGATAATGTGAATGATGAATTTAATGATTATTTACGTTGTTCAAACTGTTATCCTCATTTTTATTGCCATATTAACAATGTTTCGACTGTTTTACACTCTGCCTATCTTCAGGTGATTGGAATTTTGAGCCAAAACCTTTATTTTGATCACTGGTGTATATTGTTCTCACTCCATGAGCCATACCACTTCCATATGTCATAGTTTTTTGATTTAACATAAATCTACAAGTCTTTTGTTCACCTCTGCTGTGACCAGGTATTGAACTCACATTTCTTTGGGTTAAGTCACTGGTACTAATCAATGCAGACTTTACTTATATAATGCATAGGCATCATGAAATACAATAATTACAAATTTTCAATTTCACAATTTCATAGAGTTCATTGTTTTTGTTACAATACCATATAAGATATTGTCTTCAATATGGCAGTGAATGTGGGATGATCTCATCAAAGATGAAGGAAAGACTTAAAGCAGTCAAAATGTGGTTCTACAGAAGGATGCTGAGGATACCATAGGCCAAATATGTTAGCAACAATGAGATTTTAGAGAGGATGGAAACAAAAAACAGACTGATACTTAACATCATGAAAAAACAGCTGAAACTTCTGGAACATGTAATGAGGAAGGAGGGCTTGAAGAATCTGATACTCACAGGACAAATAGAAGGAAAGAGAGATGGGGAAAGCAATGCATAACATATTTGATGTGCTCAAGCATAGTTTGGGAGGGGCAACAAGCAAAAGGGTGTTAAGAGCTACAAGGGATAGGGAGATGTGGAGAGCCATGGTTGTCTATGTCCTGAAGGAGCATGGCACATAGAAGAAGAAAAATATTATTATATAAATCTAGTCGGGCCTTCATCCAATAAGTATTTTTATAAAATGCCTTTGGACAGAATAAAGTGGTTTCTTCATTTCCTTTTCACCTTTTGGTCATGATAAAAAAAATAAACAAACTTTGTCTTCATGTTAAACTGAATTTGCATAACACACCAGAATTAAACAAGTAATATAACAGCCAAATTAGTTGAGACAACATCTTTTTTAAAAATTAACATTGAATCTAACGAGTTGCATAATTTCATATATTTGTCTATATTTCTGTAATGAGGTAATATTTACATTATTTACATTATTCGAACCCTTGTCCTCATTATGCTATCATTTGTAAAAATGACAACAAAAATGAGGACAATAGTCCTAATAATGTAAATAGTGTAAATTTCATATATAACAGACTATTTGGTCTGTCAGTTAAGTGCCTTACATGATACACACTTGGGCGATCATGTCTCTTTCATTACATAACTAGACAAAGCTGGAAGGAGAAGAGTTGGAGTAATATCTTTCCCAAGGCTATTTGCGCATAAGCAAATGAAATCAATTCAACTAGAATTCAAACTCAGTTCTTTGATTTCTCATTCTGAACCAATACCCATTGTGCCACAAAGTACAAATTGCATATATATATATATATATATATATATATATATATATATAT
>JBBBDQ010030121.1:132500-227500 GCA_037127315.1 Ascarosepion bandense
AATCTTTTGGTATATTTAGGTGATTTATAATAACTGATTTTCTAATGTTTTCAAACATACAATGGGGATTTTTATGAACAGGCAACTAGACAATTAAAATAACTGAAATTTCAAAATTAAGGAGGAGTTACTTAAGGATCTTAAACACTTTCATCCAGGTTTGTATGATCCTCAGATGCATTTTTTGGGGTGATTACATCTGGATATTATTTCTGATCTTTCATTTAGTAATTTTTCAATCTGCAGACATCACCACCATCGTAAGGTTTTGCTTTTTTTATTATATTCCATATATCAAGGTCTTTGTCATGTTTTTCTTTTAACTTCCACAAAGTTTGGTACAATTTTTAAGGTTTTCCATTTTGAATGTAGATTTGTGATTATTCTATCTCTTTTTAAAAATACCCTTTGTAGATTCTAAATATGCTTCTCTTTGTCGATCTGTATCATATACTTCTATTTGTAAATAACTTCTGTTTTACCAATGAGCATTTATTTTTGTCTGTACCGTTACATTCTTCATTGGCAATATTATGTTGCATATCATTTTTTAAGTTTCTAGCATTTTGGTTTTTACGTAATTTTTTAAATTTGACTAATACAGTTATAATTTAACTTAATTGTATTTCTATTGAACATTTTATATAATTCTGAGTTTTTAAGAAAGTGTTTATTAAATAATTAAAATAATATTTACCCTAATTTGAATTTGAATTCTAAACTAAATTAAAATGAAAAATATTCAAGTGCTCTACAATAAATATGTATCCTCTTAAACATCTTCTATTGAATCTAGATTCAGCAATAACTCATCTAACAAAATCATTTTTGATCAGCATGCAAATTTTATAATTCTGCCCTTAGGAACATCAGTTATAAGGGCACTACTATCAAATTCAGAAATCCTATTAGCAATGATAATAATAAGAAGAAAAGATCTAGGAAAATCATTTGGTTTACTTCCCCTTACAATCTGATAGTTAAAACTAAATTGGGACAAAAATTCTTAAACCTTATTAATAAACACTTTCTCAACACTAATCCCCTTAGTAAATTATTTAATAATAATATTCTTCAAGTATAAAAATTTTAAAAACTTGATGTATTGTGATGATGCCATAAATAATACCGAATATAAAACTAATACCAACGGAAACAATTGTAAGAATTCTAATGATTGTCCACTACATAAAAATTGCTTAACTAATTCTTTAGTTTATCTTTGCACTATTTTTACACTTGAAAATTCTAGTCATAAAAAATTTTATATTGGGAGTACTAAGACCTTGTTTAAAACTTGCTGGTACCAGCATGTATTGTCTCTCAATAACAGTTCTTATAAATACAGTACCTCATTATCCAAGTGCTTTTGGAGTTTAAAAGAAAAAAAAACTCCTACTGTTAAATGGAAATTAGAAGGGCTCAAATTTGTAATTCCCTATATGTACCATGTTATCTTTGTCTTAACGAGAAGTTAGAAATCATCAAATCATTATAATGGCCCTAATAAGAAATGATGTAGAATGATCATTTGGTTTACTCCCCCGAACAATCTGATGGTTAAAACTAAATTGGGACAAAATTCTTAAACCTTATTAATAAACACTTTCCCAAAACTAATCCTCTTAGTAAAATATTCAATAATAATACTCTCAAGTTAAGCTACTGTTGTAGCATTAATCTAGAAAAAAAAAAATTAAAAAACACAATAACAAAGTCCTCAATAAGTATAGAAATACTAAAAACTTGGTGCATTACAATATTCAAATGGATTATACCAAACATAACAAAACTAATACCAGTGATGTAAGTGTAGAAAATTCTAAGGAATGCTCATTGCATAATAATTTCTTAGTTCCATAGTTTACTTTTGTATTATCTCTACAATTGAAAATCCTGATACTAAAAAGTTTTATGTCGGTTCTACTAAAAACCCATTCAAAACTCACTATAAAAAATTATATCAGGATGCACTACTTAAAAGTTGATATACAGATAGTTTGATGTATACTGATATTAAAAGAGGTAAAAGTAAAAACAGAAGTAGGAACATCATTTGGTTTAATCCACCATTTAATTTGGCTTTTTAAACAAAAATTGGCAAAATATTTTTCAGTTTATTAAAACAAAATTTTAATAAGGAAAATAAGTTATACAAAATATTCAATAGAAATAACGTAAAACTGAGTTATTGTTATATGCCAAATATTGGAAAAATTATCAGTGGATTGAATAAGACTAAGGTTACGGATAAAACTAATGTAGGCATGACTAGCTTGACTGTTATTTACCGGGTTAAAGTTTTATAAACTTTAACCCCGTAAATGACACAATCTTGCATAGCATAGAAGATCTGGAACCCAAAACATACTTCGGTGCTACTCAAGACAGATTTAAAAAACGATACTATAATCATATCAGTAGTTTTAACAATGAAAAATATAAGCACAGCACCACTCATTCTACTTATGTATGGTCAATTAAACAAGAACTGAACATAGACCCCATTTTAAAATGGGAAATATTAAAAAGATGTACAAAGTTCAAAGCTGGCCAGAAATTTTGCAGATTATGTGGGGAAGAAAACTTGCTATAGCATCGTTTCAACCCACAAGTATTTTATTGAATTCTAAAACAGAAATACTTAATAAGAGTAGACATAGGAAGTCTTGGCTTTTGAATTAGGAATGCTTGGTAGGTTTGCCTTTTCCCTTATTTTCTTTTGTTGTCATTAATAGGTTTATGTTTGCTTCTTCGCTAGTTGGTGTTATTTATTTTGCATTTTTTTTTTTTTTTTAATGTCTATGTTTCTTAATAAAAGTTTCCCCCTCTTTTTGCGTTTGGTGTCTTCCTTTTTTTTTTTTTTTTTTTTTTTTGGTCACGTGGGTTATTGAGTTCCCTTTATCTTGTTGTTGTTATTCTCTTCTTTAGCCAACCTTCCCTGAAGATCCGTTTAGGTGAAACCTTGGTAGGTTTGTTGGCTCACTAGGTTAATTTACTTATATATATATATATATATATATATATATATATATTTCTCGCCTATACACATTTATATGTGCTATGCTTCTGTGTAAATATTCCTGTGCTTAATTGCGTATATTTATGTCAGAAGTTATGTATAAGTAGTTTCATGTATGTGGTTATGATGATCTGTGGAGTTTTTTTTTTTTTTTGTCGTGTACGTTTTTTTGTGGGGGGGGGGGGCTTTTTTCCCTTGTGTATTTGTGTGAGTATATATGTAATCGCGCTTATTTGTCCATACACTGAAATATGACTGCGTCTGAATTGACCTTGTTGATTCTAGGCTCTTGTCTTCTTGCGTGTTCGCTCTTTTATCCAATTTTGTAGCCTTTACAGACGATTTCCAAAACTGGCTTTGAAATTTAACGGATATATTGACACGTTGATAATTTTTTTTTTAAAATTATGTTTGTATATGGACGTGCGTATATACGTCTGTACATGTGTATGTATATGTTACTGTACAATCACGTCTTTTATTCGTTTAATATCTAAATAACTTTATGACCTAAATCTAATCTTTTTGTTAAACTTAGAATTTAAAATTTCGTAATAAAAATAAAGTAAAATGAATCTAATAGTCGATTAATACTGCTGATCACTATTTTAATCAAATATTAATATTAATGCCCCAATAAATTATTTTTAAGGTCTGTTCTTATATTCTTCAAATTAGAAATTGCTTTGTCTTGATTGGTCCGCTCTGTCTATGTAACAATGTCTCCCTGATTAAGGGGTTTTGCTGCCGTGCTTAGCAACATCGCGGCCCCCGCAGAACGCACCTTGAGGCCCCACTACCCGCAGAATGCAACTTTCTCCCCATCCCGAACATACTGAATCCACAATAAATGGCACTTGAAACAAAATAGCATACCCTCGGAACGCAGATATTCCGTGATCACGAAAAAACGGAAGAAATCGCGGAATTGGCGTTTTGAAGGTATACATTACGAACGTTTTCACAACTTATAGCTACTCTTTATGTATGTTGAAACAGATATCTGTAATCTATTTCTCTTTCAAGTTCTTTTTTTTTTAATTACAAATGATTTGCGGCCTCTTCGGAGCCGGAAGGCTTCTATCATATCAAAGATTATATATATATATATATATATATATATATATATATATATATATATATAAAGAGAACATGCAAGTATGATAATTTTCCAATTAATGCTAATCATTATTTTGTTAATTTTTTTTTCTTCATTACAATAGATCTTGCGGCTTCCCGGGGCCGTGCGGCTTTTCGAGGCCTATCGGCCCCCTAGGAAACTTGCACCCCCTCCCGCAATTGCAGGCTCTGCGGGGATCCTAAGCACGGCCCTGGGGGTTTGGTTACTCTTGAAACTTGATATAAACATCATCACCTGATAAGACACAGATGTCGAAATAAATAGGCTACTTTTGTAGTGATATTATAACATATTTATATATTATGTTATAAATTCTAAATATTATTCGCTCTACTTTGTATTGAACACTTTTTTAGGAAGTCTTTCTTTGGATACGGAATTTTATTCCATCCATGCCTACCCTATGCTTTTACGAACCCGTTTGGGTCAGCAACACATAAAAATACATTTTTAGTTGGAATAATGCTGAAGGGAGTGAATTAAACTATAACGCAAGATAATTTTATACAGAAAGGAAATTTATTATAACACACAAAAATATTCAGCAAAAACACAGGAATAAGATGACAGAACTATAATATACCGGACACTAGAACGGGTTCAACTTCGTACTAGTTTCACACAATATTCACTGGAAAATAAGAGGTGAGTCTAACAAGGAAGATATTTGGAGGAAGTTTAGGCGGAATGGAGAAAGGTCATTCAACTTGGCTAAAGATTATATATATATATATAGCTATACACAGCTAGGGTTTGGTCAGAGTGATTAACAAAACAATCTTTACCTTTCACGGCAGCACGTGGTGTATTCACTGGATGCTGAGGAAGGTCTTCATGTGGAGAATTTTGGCTGGTAGCTTGATGGAAAGTTCTTTCGACGTCTTGAAAAAATAGCCGGAGTTTTCTACTATTTCTTCCCTTTTATATAGAAACAGGGGCCTATATTCATTGGCCCTCTCTTTCTCTGGTCTTCTCCTTTTCACTATAACCATAGTTACCAGGCTATTTAATCTCTTTTTGGGAAGGGTAGAAGCTGACCCAGTGACCTAATTCATACTACTCTCTTTTCTGGAGTGGCAGAACCCTGACCCAGTGACCTAATTCCTACTACTCTCCTTTCTGGTGTGGTAGAACCCTGACCGAATGACCAGTTACTACTACTGTTACTAAGGTGACTATTTTAGTCATGACGCAAGGCTTTTAAGGTGAAAAAAGCTTCTAATTTCCTCGTTACAATATATATATATATATATATATATATATATATATATATATATATGCACACACACACAACAGACGTTATTATAATAGAGAGGATAACAAGAAAAGTATAATCTATGTTAAAAATAAACAAAAACAGTAATTATCATTCTATCACATGTAATAAATTCTACATAATTCAAATTATTTACAAAATTTTATGAAACCCATTATGGAATGGATTAAATCCAACATACTTTTTAATCTATCTGATCGGGAGATCCTACGTGGTTGAGTGGTCTCAGACACGTCATATCTAATGATGGTTTCTCCCTGGACATGTAGGTTCAGAGGATGCATATTTTCCTAAGAAGATTTCTTCATTATTCAGGCCAGTAGATGTAAAGAAATACACTGCTTAATAATAAAAAAACAGAGCATCTACTCTGATTTTCCATTAAAAAATAATGTTTAATCAAATAAATTTTAAAAGAATTAAAACCATAATTTACTTTGCCATACAGTGTCTTTATGATCAGATTTTTTTTTTAATGTATTATTAAAAAGCATTTTTGTAGCAGCTGTGTAGGAATGCCTTACACCTGTTTTTATTTTAATACTTTTCCTAAGGAGATCATTTTCCAGTACCAATTATAAGTTTAAAAAAATCTTCACTTAGGAAGAAGAAGGGATCTTCATAGGGTGAATATTTGAGTGAATTGGAAATTATTGCTAAAGTATTTCTCTGCAGTTACAAGACATAAAGATTTGTGTAAAACGAGCAAGCAAAGACAATTATTTTTGTTTTTTTTGTATTGAGATTTGCAAATGTTCAAAGGTAAATATTTTAAGTAAAAAATTAATTAATAAAATACAAATGTATGGAGATTCATCTTGCAAATAGACCAGAATATAAGATATTGAAATTAATTGGCAATGAAATTCTGTTGATTTTTATGTCTAAAATTTAAAACAAAAATCCCTAAAAAGTAGCACACACGCACACACACACACACACACACACACACACACACACACACACACACACACACACACACACACACACACACACATTTGCTAGATTTTTTTCTTTTTGAGATTAGCTGTCACAGCATCAGCAATAGTTTACCTTTTGTTGAGTTTTATAAAGTGGCTACTAGCTCAGGTGGCATATATTTAAGAAACAGTAAAAAATGAAGCTAATTTATGACAAGAAAAGAGCAGGTAAACTATTGAAAAAAAGCTTTAGTTTACAGCCTTAACTGTGTGGTAGAAATTCATATCTGTTTATATATATATATATATATATATATATATATATATATATATATATATATGAAAATGATAGACAATGTATTATATGCGCATCATTGCCATGTTCATAATTGATATTATTAAGTGTGGGATTATGAATGTGCTTAGCATGTTCAGAATATAACATGCACATGACCCTACATACATATATTCAGTGATAGGGAAAACAAAATTCATGCTTGAAAATTTGAAAATGTCTAAAAGTATAGCCAAAAGAACTCAGAAAAACAAAATTTTTGGACAATTCTTATATAATTTGTGTTCTGAAAAGAAAATAAGAACACACAAAAAATTATAGAAAAAACTTAATGATAGTATTTTGTCAGTCATTTTCAATGAATCCTGCTTAAAAGAAAGATCGCTGCCCAAATACACAATATATATATATGACTAAAAGAAATAGATAAGAAGATAACTATATTTAGTTTTAGCCCAATGACGGACTTTAAAAGGCAAAAACTTTTTTCTTTTGTCTTTTTTTATTAGTCAAATTGTTCCACTCTACAAATTATATCTGAGAATATTTACATATATATATATATATATATATATATATATATAGGTATGGATATCAATAAATAAACATATGGGTATATACACAGTCACACGTACATGTATAAAATTTATCTGGTGTTAATAGAACAGTGCTGACTGTAATATAGCAGTGCTATTAACTATATATTAATAAATATTCATATTATCCTACATATATACCATGGCATAGAATTTCATGCATTATTCAATAATCAGGTGCATATTATGAACTCTTCATAATATGCATCTGATGATTGCATAGTGCATGAAACTCCATGTCATGTTATAGACATAGAATAATATCAATATTTAATTATATGTGTGCATGTGTGCATGTGGATATCAATGAATATACATATACATGAAAGTACATGCACATATATAAATATTATAACTTTTTTTTTCTGGTGTTAATAAAACAGTGTTTGCGGCAATATAAAAGAATTATAATGTATATATTAATAAATATATATATATATTATCCTACGTCTATATCACAACTTCATGTTTTATGCAGTCATCAGGTGGTTATTATAAACTTATTACACACACACACACACACACACACACACACACACACACACACACACACACACACACACACATATTAATAAATATACGTATTCTTCATCTATAGTATGACTCAGAATTTCATGTACTATGCAATCATCAGGTGTATATTATAAACTGATCATTTCTAGATTTTAATTTTTATTTTTTGTTCATGAGTTGTTTAAGGATATTATGTATTATGAATCTGGGGTGTCATTTTTAATCTATTAAATGCATAATTTAATTTGGTTTATACCAAAACCTAAACATGAAACTGGAAAGCAAAATTGTAGAAGTTATAAAAAATAATTAAGAAAAACTTTAAGGCTGCATTTTAGACATAAATGTTAATGAAGACCATGTGTGTTTATCTATTTACTGTGCATGAAGGCATTGAAAAATAAAATAAAAGAATAAATGAATAAACATATATATATCTATATATAATAATAATAATAATAAAACCGACTCTGTCCGTATCCTAATCTTAAAATATTACACAAGAATCTTTTAAAGACTATGAATAAACAACAGAATCTAACTCCGTTACCGTCCTCGGCTATAGAGCTTTGGACAAAGAGGGGAAAAAAAAAGAAAACTGCGTAGGACCGACAATGCATACGGTTCTTCACAGTAAAGAAAAAAACCCTCTGTTACTGTAAACCCCGCCCCCAATATATATATATATTTTTTTTTTTTTTTCCCCTTTCAACCCCTTACCCCAAATGGGTTAGTCTTAATAGAGGTCTATTTATTTGATTAGTCCTTGGTCTGCCTTTGCCCTGACGAGCCGTTGTGCGAAACCGCGGTAGGTCTTGGCGATCTTGCGATTTTTTTTCGTGTGTTTTTTTCGTGTGTATATCTATATATATATAGAGAGATATAGTTATTATTAGTGTTATAATAATAACATATCCTATTATTATAACATTATTATTAATATGTTGTCATTATAACACTGATAGTAACTATATCCCTATGAATGCTCTACATCTCTATTGAGCAACTGTGGAATATATATCCATTAGTTTATACCAGTAATATTATATATATATATTGAAAAACTGAAATCATTAAATACATGAATAGCAACAAACTTTTAAATCAGTGGCATGAAACCACAGTAAACTGCAAACACATTAAAGAACTAACCTTACAATCATGCTAAAATATACTGCAAAGGCCAAAACTAGGATCCCCTAGAGATGATAAACCTTTATAGTACTAACAACACTCTTACATCAAATTTTACATATTACACACCACAAACTATAATCTAATTTAAAGTTTTATAGAAAAAAGTGATTTCCTAGATTCAAAATTAAGGTTAAGTGTACAAAATTAGATTAATTATAAAAACTGTGCTTAAATACAAAAATATTCTATAGTTGTACAAATAAACATTAAGGATATGTTCAATCCCATCCCTCTCACCCTTTACACCTCCTTACTCTCCCCCTCTAATAAACCCAAAGAATAAAGGCTAGCCAGGCGGCCATAAAAACATATACACCATTTTCTAATGTTAAATCTGTCTACAAAATTCCGGACACTTTCATTCATCAACTATATCCCCTATCCCCTATCCACCCCACTTTCTTCAAAATTCTAACAAACAATTTACAAGTCTTATACCCTTATCGCTAACCCCCACAAACATCTCACACACAATTTGCCAAATATAAGAAAAGAGGCCTTCTCATTCCTTTCCGCACCACCTGATGAGGCATTGCAAATCTAATGTCAAAACAAAATGTACAATTTGTAGTGGATATCTATAAAAAAAATTTGTACATGTTCTAAAATATAATATATATATATATATATATATATATATATATATATAAACAAAGTGAAAAAATAGAAAATAATAAGAAATAAGAAATAAATGGATAAAACAATAAAAATAATAAAGTGTAAAGGGGTAACTATGTTAATCCAGGTCTAAGCATTTAAGCAGATATTTCCTTCTTTGCATGTATTCATCAATTCATTTCCTACTGATCCACACACACGCACACACACACACACACACATATATACATACATATATATATATATATATATATATATATATATATATTATCCTACATCTGTGGCACAAGTTGGAGTTTCATGCATTATGAAATTATTAGATGTATATTACAAACTGAGCGTTTAAAAGTTTGAAATTTATTGGTCAAATGGTCAGTTTGTAATACGCACTTGACAAATGCATAACACATGAAGCTCTGAGTCATGCCACTGACATAGGATAATATGCACTTTTATTAATATATATAATTAATAGTTTATATCTATACTACATTGAGCAGTGTTTTATTAACACCTGAATAATATTTTTATACATGTGTGAATTTCCATGTGTATATTTCTTAATTCACACACACACACACACACACACACACATATATATATATATCATCTGCAGACAGGCCTGTTTTATTGTATCACTGTTCTATAACACGGCTAGATTAACCATTTGCCTCAGGCCGGGACTGAAATCCAACTAATTTGTCAGCAAGTAGAAATTCACCCACCAGGCTATTGGTGCATGTCAGAAAAAGCATATTTCATAGCATATAATGCTTTTATGAAATGTAAATATGCCACCAGTTGAGAGTGTTCTATCTTGTAACTGCTTTGAATGAGTGTTCTACACATAAGTAGAGACCATAGTGTAAAGGCGTAAATAACTGCTGTTTATAAAATTAAAAACAATATTTCAGTCTAAGGATCTGAATATTTTAAAAAATATACACAAATTAAATTATCACTAATGGATTTGTAAATCATTCTAATTTATTTTCATTATATATATATATATATATATATATATAAAGACACACAAAGTGTCATGTGACATATTTTATCCACATACTGTGACATATTATATCATATTGACATAGTGACCCAAAACTTGATAAAGGTATATTAGTGATATGGCAGTAGAAGTGGAACCTGCTTGCCAGTAAGTTATAATTGCTTTCACCTTATAGACAGTAGCATATTAGAATGGCATCTTAATGAAAATACATACAAAGCATAGGTCTGTCATTGGGTTAACTTCATACAGAAAAATGGCACCTGTTGATATTTGTTAATACTATCTGAATGCAGAGAACAAATAGTGGATATGAACACAGATGTTAAGTGGTAGGAAAAGTGTTAAAGCAGTCTCAAAAGGCCTTCATCTGCACAGCTATCAGAACATGAAACAAAGATCACCTTGAAAATAGATAGTTTATTATAGTGACTAAGTGAAGAAATAATGTTTTGCAGCTGAAATCTTACTCTATACAATGGTATTATTGTGCCACTATTGTGCTTATCCATTCTCACAACAGGACAAACCCACCTAAGTTGTATCTTTGCTAGAATGATTTCAATGCCTGTGATGTTGATACATTTCTTCAATATTTTTTTTTTTTTGTTTATCATTTCACCTGAAGCAAGGCAGCCTCACCATCACTGGTGTGCAGGGGGTTGCATCGGAGGAAAGTGATGAGAAAGAGAGACAGATTATAGGAGGTCTTAGGAAGTGGGTAAGAGAAGGATTTCACTATTCTTGACCCTGTCTTCCCATTTCATATCACATATGGAATGAAGACAGGACATGTGAAAGACGTCAAGCTGGTTTATGTGTTTGTGATATAGGGTCAATGTCTCACCACCAGAGAGAAGGGCTGAGAACATAACTGATCTGTATATGTCAATCTTTATCATGAGCGACACATCTTTAGTCTTCCATAACCTATGTTTAAGATTAATAAATGCTGTGTTAGCTTTGGCTATTCTGGATTGGATCTCTCTGTTTTCCATCAGAAGAAACTGAAGTTTTCCATCAGAAGAAACTGTTGATTCAAGATATGACAATGCCTCAATGGTTTTAATGCTGTACCATCAATGAAGGCAGAAAGATTTATAAGAGATCTGATATTGGCTGATACATTAGCTCAGTCTTATTTATATTGATAGTGAGTCCAGATGATTCTGCTGTTTCAATTTATCAAGCATAATTGGAATGTTTTCTAAACTGTGTGCTGATAAAGCAGCATCAACACCAAAGAGAAGATTGTATACCAGCTACAAACCAAATTTTGATTGTGCTTTAAAACGTTGCTGATTGTATAGACCTCCATTTGTTCTGAATTCAAGATTGACTCCTTCACTTAAGTCAGAGAGAATGCTTTTTCAAGCATAGCAGAAAAGAAAAGTGCAAAGAGAAGAGGAGCAAGAATGCAGCCTTGCTTTGTGTCATTGGAGACAAAAAAGGCATCCGATTGCTCACTTCCTGACCTTACAAAAGCTTTCATTCCTTTGTGAAAGGAGATAATAATATAGAGCATTTTTTCTGGAACACCTAGTTTTGACAAAACTTTCCAAAGAGCAGTTCAAAATACAGTATCAAAAGCTTTTATGAAGTCTACGAAAACAACGAATAACTCCTTATTTTGTTCTTCTGCCTTCTCCTGAGCCTGCTGGAGGCAAAAGATCATATCCACAGTTCCTACCAGATCAAAAACATAGCATACCTCAAAACAATAATTTTATAATATATATATATAGAATAAAATGTGCGAGAAGCTGTGAACTTTTGTTTAAAGTGTAGATTTATTGTTGTTATTATTATTATTTACATTACTTGCTTTTTGTATGATACATTAAATGTCCATAATGGTATTTGTAACACTACACATATTTCAAGTCTGATATCCTCACCAACAAATTTGAGGGTTCTTTTCTCATCAGAATGATCATATTAAGTTTTCCAAGTTGGTGTACCTTTGTAATCAGCATTATACTCATCCAACTCACTTTGCACTGCTCCAGAATGCACTTTGCACTCAGAATGCACTTTGCACTCAGAATGCACTTTGCACTCAGAATGCACTTTGCACTTCTTTGCACTGCTCTCAGAATGATACCCAAACACTCAGAAATGTTCATATTAGAGCTTCCAGTGTGAATGCCAAGCAGTATGACATGTCATTTTTAAATTACTGGCAGAGATAATTGCATCATAGAGCTTTTTCTTCACAGACAGTGCCCAACTATACTGTGTAGTCAACAAAATAAAAAACAAACAACGTGCATGGGTGATATTAAAAATATATGTCGACAATTTATCTATTGCATCTTTTATATATATATATATATATATATATATATATATATATTAGTCATCCACATACAAGGCTGTTTTTCTGTATCACAGCTCATCAGTGTGGCTATACACATCCATTGGCTCCTGGCCGGGATCAAAACTTGACCAATTTGGTGTTAGTCAGAAACGCTACTCCCTAAACCATAGGCACATTGAATTAGAGAAGGGAAATTTGAACTGATTTATATATATTATCTCTCTCTCTCTCTTTCTCTATATATATATATATATATATGTATGTAATATATATATATTCACATATCTATAGATCTGTCTGCATATATACTCACATATCTATCTTTTTATATATATATATATATATATATATATATATATATATATATTATAGTCATATATAATACGGTTCAAAAGAATACAACAGGTAATAACTCTCAATGAAAAAAACAACTATTCCATGTGAGGCATTTATGAATGCATTTATTATTTGCATCTTTATTAATATTTCTGATCAGCAAATAAAGCCCAATTCATCCATCCATTCAGATTTTGGACTTAACCTGCTCATATCATTTGCTTCTGCCTAATTTCTTATTTCTTTTTCTTACTGCAGATCTCACACCTGCAACCAGACTCAATTCAGGGTGAAAAAAAAATATATCAAAATCCACTATCTTTTCTGATGTTCTCAATTTCAGCATTTTTGTATTTTGTCTTTTATTTTCTAGTCTGTGATTTGGCATTAATCTAACTCCTCACTTATATTATTTTGCCAAGTAATATGCATCTGAATTTTGTTGAATCAGCTTCAGTGAAAGGTTTGTGCTGAATGTAAAGGTTTTTCATTGTGTTTTGCAGCTTAAAACAGACAAATTCACAGAGGTAAAAACAGAAAAAGTAAGTAGCAATTTTTATGTATGCATAATTATTGATTTGTGAATTCACTTAATACTGGATAGATTAGTACAACTTTCATACTAAATATTTCTAAGCTATTTTTATCATCTCTCATTCTCATTTAACATTGTAGTAATGTTAACATTATAAGTCCTTGCAATATTGTAACATTGTAATATTAATGTTTTATGCACCTGTATGAAGATGCACATACATATCTATCTATCTATCTATCTATCTATCTATCTATCTATCTATGTGTGTGTATATATATATATATATATATATAAGATTAATGTACAGAAAATTGTCACTTAACTGAGCAGTCATGCTTCAGTCAGTTTGAATTATACACCTGATGATTGTGTAATGCATGAAACTCTAAGACATGCCACCAACATTGGATATGTATACTTATTAATATATATAATTAATATCATTGTTTATAATACATTGAGCACCATTTTATAACATACAAATATTTTTATACCTGTGTGTAGTCCCATATGTATATTTATTAATTAACATTTATATATATATATATATATAAGTACAAAAATCTAACAGATTATCAGCCCAATGACTACCCTAATGAATGGCACAGACATTAGTCCTGGCCAAATTGTGTAATTGCTCAAGGCCAGAAGACACAAAAGTAAATTCATAATTTGTCAAATATTTTGAATTGTAAAAGGAATGAAATTACATACTGCAAAAGTTATTTACAGAAATATTTTTTATTTATATATATTATGAGAATAAAGGATAAAAGGAAGAACATTTATTTATTTAGTAAGTTTTATATTTATTTAGCAACATTAGTATTCATTTAGTATAATCAAAGATAATCATTAATTTATTATGTAAACTAAATGTGAATGGTTTTTTTTTTAATCACAAACAGTAAATATTAATCTAATCATACACAGATGAAGAAAAAGTGGTATTTGAAAAGCAGCTGCCATTCATCCACTTTAGATGTCTAGTAATGACAGCATGCTTAGGTTTTGTTTCTTTTCTTTTCTTATCTCTCTCAAAAATTTCCAAAACCAAATAGAATATCATATTCGGTAACCCATTGTAGCATCTTCAAGATATTTAGCTACTTTAAAATTTGTGGTAGTAAGGAACAACCTTAGTGGATTCAGCATTGAAATGTTGACTTTTTCTTACACATTTTTGTGATATTCTATGTTCATACAAATAAAATAATATTTTAATGGAACTACCCATGTGTGATAACATACCTATATATATATATATATATATATATATATATATATATATATATATATATATATATATAGTCATCCACAGACAGATCTGTTTCACTGTATCACAGCTCATCAGTGCGGTTAGACATCCAATTGCTTCTAGCCATGATTGAAACCCAAATGAATTGACATCAGTTGGCTATTCTATCTCTGAGGTATGGGCACTCAGTAGAGGAAAGTGAACTTTTAGCATGTTATATACAATGTAAGCATATGCCAGTTGCTGACAGTGTTCAAATTCATTACTGAATGAACGATGCATAGATGCTTGTGTAGCTACTGTTTTTTCAAAGTTTCCCATTCCTCCATATATATATATATACATATATATATAATGGATAACCAAAAATGTTGACTGTAAAGAATTCATATTTTGTGACCCAAAAACTTCTCAGCTGTAGTTCCTTTTGAAATAAATAGAACATTAATGAAATATTCACATATATAAAATGAAATGTGCATTAATATGTGCAATGGCGTATTGTCACCATTTTATATTTTTATTTTCATACATGCATATTGTTTGTTTTTGATGTCTGTGAAGAAAAGAAGATCATGAGGAAAGTACTGCTGTACTGCATGGCATTTGTGCCAGAAGCTTCACTGTGAACATTTCAGAGTGTTTGAATGTCAATCTGAGGACAGTACAGAGGATTCAGAAAGAGTTGCATACTTCTAATGGTGCTTACAAAGTTGTTCAGAGGGATTACTCATGATAGCAACATTATGCCATTCATCTTCCCACAGAGCTTCAGACTCAACATGGAGGCATACAACAAGTGTCTTGAGAAGGTAGTGCTGCCATGGCTCAAGAGGGTAGAAGACCCTATTACTGGCAACAGAACTGCACCATGTCACACAAGCAGGAGAAGCCGGTTATTATTGTCAGATAATTTCTGTGTCCACATCACCTCTTAAATCTGGTCAGCTAACTCTTCAGACTGTAACACACTCAAAGAGCAAGAGCAAGAGACCAACAAACAAAACTCTGAGAGCAAGGATAATAGCAGCATTCACCAACTTAAACAAGAAGATCATCCAGAAGAGTTGCAGGAGATTCCAAAATCATCTAGAGGCTGTGGTTGAAGCCAATGCTGATTTTATTGGATAAATTTAATCTTTAGTATTTCAAAATATTTTTGATGAATATATCTATTAAGATATTCAAA
The DNA here is from genome assembly GCA_037127315.1 of Ascarosepion bandense. Lineage (NCBI taxonomy): Eukaryota > Metazoa > Mollusca > Cephalopoda > Sepiida > Sepiidae > Ascarosepion > Ascarosepion bandense. The sequence continues at coordinate 148,729 of JBBBDQ010030121.1, forward strand.
TCAGATATTGAAGAAGAAATCAGAATTATCATGGGAGATCTGAATGCCAAAGCTGGCTATGAGAGGGAAGATGAAATGGTTGGCAGTTTTGGAATGCAATGATCATAGAGAGAAATGGGTTTAATAGTGCACAGCAAATGACCAGGTAATAATCAACACCTGCTTCCAAGAACCTCCAGTACAATTGAAATTTCATGCCTCAATATGATTTTAATATTCTTTGGCTGAAGATCACATTCAGGCATGAAAATGAATCACTATACAGTGATGAGTCTTATGCCTACATTGTTTATATTATAAATGCTCTATCTGCAATATTATGGACTCTTGCCCGATAAATATAACAAATTTTAAACAACAACAACACACACACACACACACACACACACACACACACACACACACACATATGTGAAATCAGTGAATTCCTTAAAAGTTACTATATATATATATATATATTTTGTAAACATATACTGTTAAATATAAGAGACAATGAATGTCTATTATGTTTAATCATGAGCCGTTCTAAACATTGTATTTTGGCTTTAATTTCAGGTGAAAATAAAGACAAAAATTCAGGGATGTTAACATAAAATCTTCTACCAGTAAAGTTGATTTTATCTTGTGTTGACATAAAACTTTGCTAAGCAGCGATAACAGTTACCAAATAGCAAACGCAGTTCGCAAATTTGTAATACAGTTCTATAATGTCACTATGCATGAGAGAAAGATTAGAAACAACTTAATAACAAAATATCCAAATGTTAGAGAATTTTTGTCTTTATTTTCAAGTGAAATTAAAGCCAAAATACAATGTTTAGAACAGCTCCTGATTAAACATAATAGACATTCATTGTCTCTTAGATTTAACAGTATATGTTTAGAAAATTATCTGCTGCCTCGATACACTATATATAAGGGAGTAAGCGTTATTTTATTCATTGTTTTTTAGGTCTTTGTGAATCTCATTCATGTATAATCCTTTGTAAAATAAAGACAGAAGCTGACATTGGTTCGCCTGAAATAGGTTTATACTTCCGATTCACCATGAAATAACGTGTCTGTCTTAATTTTTCTTATATTTGCTCTATATGTATTTATATGCATATATGTTTAAAGCTCTCTTAGAGAGTTATCCTACCACTGTATCTACAGGATACTCCTTTGGATTCTTCTATACCCACACTGCATGCTGATATATATATATAATGTTTTGGACATTGTAAACATTCTTTCTTTGTTCTGTATTCACTCGAATATATATATATATATATATATATATATATATATATAGTAATTTTTAAGGAATTCATGAAATTTTTGTTTAACCCTGTATTATGTTAGTGGATAACCATATTTGAGTATATGCACTTTTTTGTATTTTACACTTGAGTAAATTTGTATAAAAATGAAACCAATACAAAGAAAAGTATATAACAAAAACTTTTTATTACAATGTGTCGTACACAAAATAATAGAATAGTTCAAGAAAGAAAATATAATCTCCATAAATGAAATATGGCAACACTGCAATATAAACAAATATTCCTTATTCATTAGCTACATTGTTTTCTAACTGATCATGATGGAAAGCTGTTACAAATTTGATGAATCACTGAGGGAGTTAATAGAAAGTACCACTTCTGAACTATTAAAGCTTTATGATGATATTGTCTCTACCTTTGCCACATTTAACGCTAATGCAGTCATGTTAATACAATTCCATAGCAGAATGACACAATTGAAAGACTCTCCATATTGGGCTGTTTTGAAGCGGTAATGATCATTTCCCACTAGGTAACTGAAAAATTTGGCCTGAAAGGCTTTGAGCAGACGGCCATGTCATTTATGGGAATTAGGGCTTTATACACATTCTCCTGCAATAAAAAATGCCACATCAACATGAAAAACTAAAATGCTTGACTAACCTAGTCAAATGAGCACATCTGAACCAAGGAAAACTAAGCAAAATGTGTTCTTCAGTAATAAAAGTAAATTTAATTTGGAGCCAATATCTCAGAATGTATAAAAGGGAGACATTGCTTCCCAAAAGTGTGAAAAATATCAGTTCAATTCAGAGGGGATAGTGCATTAATGTGGGTGATGTCTGTTTTATGTGTTGGTGCACTCAATCAGGCACATACCAAAGTACTCCAATATATAAGAATGTTGTTTAACTGTTCTATCTCTGACAACATTTCTTTTTCCTAGGCACATTTTTATGCATCCAGTAAAAATAATAAAACAATTCTTTAAAACTGAAAATGTCAAGGTTATATAATGACCTACCTAAAGTTCACATCTCAGTCCAACTGTAAATTAGTTGGAGATCATTGGTCATAATGCTAGAAAATGAGAACCAATGACAATGTCTGATTGGTGGCAGAAATAGCATGAGGAATGGGACAAAATATTATGCCTGAACAATGTGACAAATTAGTAAAGTCTTGTGGTCATGGATGTGCAGAAGTAATTAAATGTCATGAGTTGTACATGACTTATTAATATTCAGTATCAATATTACACCAATAATTGTTGTTAATTTAATTTACACGTGTATTTACAATTTTGTTCTCTAATTGTTAATGCTACACATTTTTGTTATAAACACTTTTATGTTCTAGAACCTTCTTTCTTTTTCTTTGTTCATGTTTATACAAATTTAACAAGATAGAGAAAGAGTTTTCAACAGAATTCACTGCAATTTTTACCCTGATCAAATTTGCAAGAGCCCACCCTCAAATATTTTAAAACTTTCATTGTCTAATATTGGATGCTATTATATTTTCAAACGATTCATTTAGACTATTACTCCACCCTTACTGTTTTTGACCCACAATATTTTAACTGGTTCATTCTTCGGCTTTTCTTATATACATGTAGTATCTAAGCCAGTTAGTTAAGTGCTATACATGATATATAGTTAGGCAATCATGTCTCGAAAAAGACATGAATGACTAGGCAGATGATATTCCCACAAAAGTTGCCATAACTTTCTGTGATAAGCCAGTGGCCAACCAAGGTGATAGAACCCAATCTATCTTGCTATTTAACCAACAGCTAGAGGGAAAAAGATGGATTAATAACTTTCCCAAGAGTATTTGACTGACTAGGCAGAAGATTTTCCTGCAGTAAGTTGCCATTACTTTCTGTGGTAGATGGCTTGCCAACCAAGGCTATAGGACCCAATCTATCCTATAGCTAGAGGGAGAAGAGAAGGATTAATACTTTTCTGAAGGGTGTGCATAAATGAATGAAAGGAATTCAACAGGATTTTAAACTCAGCACTAAGTAACATCTTTAAATAGCTTTATTTCTTAAGATTAGTCACTGGATGAAGTATTCGAATAGAGGAAGCTGCTAAATCAATCAAATGAAATGTTTTCAAAAACAACAAATATGAGGATAATTTTAAAAACAAATATAAATGGATAATAACAATAATCCTTACTGTTTTTTTCACACTGTTGATATCTTGACCAAATCTCTAGAATTGTAATTATTTACTTTGAAACTTTATATTTGGTATTCCTGTGTGTATATATATATATATATATAAGAGGACACCTTTTAAACTCTTGATGATCAGAGATTGGCAGTTGATCTCTCATTTGATCTATCACTAACTTCTTAGTAAGAAAAAACTGGCAGATTACATTTAATGCTTGGAAAACCAAACTAGTTATATTTCATCATCACCAATCAATCCCTGAACTACTGCCAGTCTTGATGAATGGATATCCTCTAGGAGATGCTTTGTGCCTTGAGAGATCATTGGGCCTTAAATTCACACCTGACCTCAACTGACACATGATTCATCACAAAAGATGTATGAAAAATGGCCGGCTCTCTGTACCACTCCGGTAAGTATCTGACTCCTCATGCTATCTTTTACCTTTACAAGAGCTAAAACGGAATACTGTTGTTATATTTGAGTGAGAACTGCCCAGTCCACACTGTCCAGTTTTGATAGAGTTCAAAAGCGTCTCCAAGTCCTTGTGGGTGACAAATTATTTTCACCTTCCATCCTCAGATGGGATGTGGCGAGCCTCTCACTGCTCTATTGCTACTTCCATGGAAAGTGTTCAGATGAACTATATTCCTTGGTTCCACCAGTTCTAACTTTCACACAAAGGACCTACCATGTCACTCACCTTTTAGCAAAACAAAAACAAACCCAGATTCCCTTCTTGTTTCATTAATGACAGCTTCTTCCTGTGAACTACTGCTCTAGGGAATTGACTCTCAAGAGAATGATTTCTTGACCACTACAATCTTAACCTGTTAAAATTTGGAGTTAACTGTTATCTTCCTTTGCTATCTACATAAATTGCCTCTCAAATGTAACCCTCGAGTGTCCCTTACTATAAAACAAATAGCAGAAATGAAAAGGGAATACTCTAAAGTGACCATAATGCATTCATAATCCTGATATGAGGTTGAGGATTAAATAAAACTTGTAAGATGTTAATTAAATTATATTGTACCAATGAATTTTAGACAGAAACCTACTTATTATTTCACAAAGTATTCTTGTCCTTTTTTTCAATTTGTTGTATTGTGTTGTTCTACTACATATGATCAGTAGTCAACTTCTTCCATTGTTCTTAGTTTGTTATATACTTTATATCTCTTCCACTTATCATATACAAATCGATACAATATATCTTTTGACCTTCCTCAGATGTCTAATTATTTGGATTTGCTTATATAACCATTATTTGTACCATCTTGTTCATCATACACACTCTCCTGTATACTTCTTTGACTCCAAAGGGCTTAGTTTAGTCTCTTTCTGTAAAGGTTTTGCCATGTCTGGCTTTATAGCTAATTCTAGTATTAAGTTATTTTTTAATGTTTTTTATGGATTGTTTGATCTCTTCTTTATATTCCCTAACTTCACTGCACTAAATTCTGTACATACAGTTTTGGTCATATTTCATTCAATTGAAGCATTGACTTTTGTATAAAGGGGTTGTGTGATTTTGTTTGGAAAAAATACACTAATGAGCATCAGTTGGTTACTTTTGTTTCCATATAACCGTCACTGTCATCTAACAGTTATTACCCTCTGAGTTTGTTCTTATGTTAGCAATTACTATTATTATGTTTTCTTTTCCTAAGGGAACAAGCAAGTCCTAGTTTTGTTTTTAAGATGGTGTGTGTTTTATTGCAAGTGTTATTGTTTTCATTTTTTGAACTGCAAGGAGGAAATATTTTTCTTCATGATTTGAATAAAATTGATTTGTATACAAATATTGTGACTCCAAAGTAACTGATGGGTTAATATTTAGTCAATCTATGTATGATAAACTTTGTTCTGAATTGACAGAAACTTCTTTACTTCAATTTGAAATCATATTTAATATTAGTGCTATTGGGATTCTCAGAGCAGAAGATTCACTATAAAAAGGAAAAGATTAATTGCCAAAATTTGAAATTAAAGGGGATATTCAGTAAAATAGAAATGTAACCAATATTGCAAAGAATGTTGGTCTTAATTCAAAATTCAGTTGTTCTTAATATGAGGAGTATATTGTATTCTCAGTTGTAGTGTTTTAGATAGACTAAACTATCACCTGGTTTGACACTCCACCTACGTCTATTGAACAGGTGTAGAGGCTCATCCCTTGTTTCCTTGTTTAGTATGTGGTTTCCGGCTTTCTCATTTCCAATCTTTTCACTCTTACGTAGCCCCCTGCACATCAGTGGCGTTACCGCCTTGCTCGGGGTGATATGATTAAAAAAAAAAATATATATATATATTGTTTTCTTGTTACAATAGTTTATAAAAGAATTATATCACTACACAGAAAATTTCATATTTCAGAACATTATTCCTTTTCTTTAGGTAATATTTTTAAACAAATGGTGAAAATTATTTATTTTAGAAAATATAAAATTAATTTATGGTTATTTAGAAAGTTTAGGAGGGGTGGTTGGAAGAAGTTAAACAATATGACTATGTGTGTATCTGTATTACTCAATCAAAAGTAAGAATTAGGTTGAACTATAAAGTTAAACATTTATATATATTACAGACCTACACACATACAGCTTTTCTTTCTTACACACACGCACATACATAAAAGTGATCCATGTATACACATATTGGTGTTGGAAGTGATTGGATATAAAAATGAGACCACACCCCAGTAAACTGACATAATGCAAGAGGAGCTGCCAGCAAGTGAAGATATTATTTACATCGAGGCAAATCAAAGAAAATGTGACGTGAGTTTTGCTTCTGGCAGAAAAAAAATCTTCTGACAGCCTAGTTGAGGCACCTCGCCTCCCTGATCATGTCTGTGCTGGTGTGACTTAAAACAATAACAACTTTGTCAGAGTAAGCAAACAGTTGCATGGTTTCTTTTCCTTCCAATTTTCAAAATGATGTTTTGTTTATTGAACTGAAATCAGAGAAAGAATCATAGTTGAATCATTTTTTCATAATGCCAAAAAAATCTTTGCTTTATATTCAACTCAAATGGGGTTATCACTGAAAATGTTTTTATAAGAGAATGTATACATATGTATTCAAAAAATGTATGTAAGTATGCACAAAATTTTGTATTGCTTTATATTAAGCTTAAATGGGTTATCACTAAAGATGTTTTTGTAGGAGAATATCTACATATATAAATATTTATATGTGCTTGTGTACATATATACCTACATATATATATATATATATATATATATATATATATATATATATGAAGAAAGAGGGCAACAAAGATAAATCCATTTCTGTGTTTATCTTTGTCACAAAGCTAAATGGTTTTTGAATATTTCCAAAATATTTCTCTCTCTGTAATACACACACACACACACACACACACACACACACACACACACACACACACACATATATATATATATATTTGTGTATTTAGTGTATTTAGGCAGCAAATTCTCTTTTAGGCATGTCAGATTAAATAAATTACAAACATTATGCTTATTTTTAATAAAATTCATACATACTCATGAATAATCTTTTGTGTATTATAATTGCAAGATGTGATAAAAAGTTACAGCACCTTTCTTACATCTTTCTTACATCTTTCTTACATCTTTCTTACATCTTTCAATGACAATACACGAAAGATTATTCATGAGTATGATAAGATTTTATTAAAAATAAACTGACTCAATGTTTGTAATTTATATGAGTAATAAAAATATGAAATTTGTCGCTTAGTTGGTTGATGTTATATTCAGCACTCCAAATCCAGAGATTTGTAGACAAAGTTTTTTGCAATCCTTCACTGCACTCATCAGGAGGTACCAGCAATTGTCTGCTGATTTTCTAATTTTATACATTTTTATAAGAAGTTAAAAAAATGAGGCACTTGTTATGGATATTCGGTCAATTTCTCTTCTTTTTTGTGTGGGCATATGCTTGGAGATGTGTGTGTGTGTGTGTGTGTGTGTGCGCGCATGTGTGTGTGTGTGTGACGAAATGGCTGACCACATGCATCCAAGGATGTCTGTCTACTAGGGTTGTTAGCTATTCCCCGTTGCAGATGCCTGCTCAGGTATACTTTTGTTTATTTCATAACCCAGATCCCACCAGAGTAACCTTACTTACAGTTTCTGTGAGAGAGCTCATTATCTATTGTGAACAACAGTATGAACAAAGCCAGAATGTTCAAACCCTCATTCACTATGACAAGTAACTCTCTGCTAGAACAGCCGTCAACGTCTCCCAAATGGTCTTGTTTACCCAATTTCACTCACAAGTCTTGGTTCAACACATGGTATGTCTTTCAGGCACTTTTTAAAAATTCCGTATGTTGTGATCACCTCCTCCAGACTGATAACATCAAGAAGTCACCTTCCTAACAAATCAACCATAGTAAGATTTTAACACATGGTTAGAAAGTGAACGTTCTAACCACTCAGCCAGGCATGTTTTCAACCAATTTCACCATAGCTGATGTACCAAGGAGATAGCTTTTTAGTAACATAGACTGAGGAAAGGATCCCGATGTGCAATAACATTGGGATGTACCTGAAAGCTATAACAAACCTTGTGAGTGAAACTGGACTGACAGAATTATTTGGAAGCAGTCGATAATGGACTCTCCTATTGTTTTTGATGTATGCAGGTCCAACAGTTGAACTTCAAGAACTGAACAGACAACCCTGCACATACGATTTGATCATAATGGTGAAGACATTTGCAAATAATAACCACAGTTTCAGATGAAATGAATGCAGAGTACTAGTGCACATAATATGCCACCAGGTCACCAAGCAACCCTTTTCAGTTTTGAATTCAGAGTTGTCCTTTTCCTAAAAATGGGGGCCAACCAAGGCTACAGAGCCCAGTCTGTCCTACTATTTAACCCATAGCTAAGGATAGGAGATATGGATTTTTATCATTCCCAAGGTATTTGTATGAAAGTGAAAGCAATGAATTATTTCAGAATTTGATCTCAGCTCACTGATTTCTTGCTTTGACTCGTTAAATGTTTCACCACCTACACATCCATATGTGTGTGTGTGTGTGTGTGTGTGTGTGTGTGTGTGTGTGTGTGTGTGTGTGTTTTGATGTTTGAATGATAGAAATGGAAAAAAATTCATTTTGACTAAAAGAATGTAGCAAATGCTGTAAAAAATGTAAAATTTTAAAATACTCTTATGGGGTAAAACAACATAAAAAAACCCTGATTTCTATCATCAAGAGCAAGCAGCAACCACATAATACTTATTTTACAAAAGAAATTAAGCTCTTTTATGTATACATTTTATTCAGTAAATGAATTATCTCTACTTGTCATGAGAAGTTATCAAGATTTTTCGCAATATGACAGCATTCAAATATTCTCGTACTTTTCCATTTCCTTGATCTCTGGAGTTCTGTTCCATTTTCTAAATTCTTTGAAGAATCATTTGTTTGCCAAATCTATTGTTTGGAGGCTGGAAGACCAGATTTTATTTTTGTGTGTTTACTTTTTGTTTTTTCAATGGACTTTTATATCTGGGAATTTTGTTTGATGTTTGCAAAACTGTGCCATGACTATTTCACACAGAACAATAAATTCTTCACTTTTTTCTTTTATTTCTCATCTTCATTGATCAAAGAGATCTGCTCTATTCCAAATATTGATCTCTTTTCATTCAAGGAAGTCCCAGTAGTTTTTCATTCACCCTTTCTAGCACCAACCCTTAATTTCATATTGTATCACAGGAATTGTCTTCTTTGTCATTTATTGAATCTTTTATTTATTTCTGGTAACCTTGACTCTTACAGGACAAAATAACCTTCTTTCATGATTATTGTCAAAGTTAACCTTTGCCCACACATAATTTCTGTCTTCTCTCTCATAAAATATTTTCCTAAGTATGCCAGTAAAAGTTTCATAGAACAAAAGTTAAGGGGTCTCTATATGACCACACTAACATATTTTTTGTTTTTTGATTTAATTTCTAGGATAAGGAGTTATCATTATTTACGTTATTTACATTCCTATAGGAAACAGCCTAGAGTTGGTTTGTAAAGAGAATTCATTCATACTATTTGTTTTTTTATCAACTGTTGTGAAGATTGCAAAAAAATAAATAAAAAAAATAAACAAATCAGTCAATACATAAACAAGTTATATAGTATAGTATAAGTTTGTGATGTCTAATGCTACAGAAGGTGTGTGGGTGGTGTAATGGATATCGACTTGGAATGTGCAAACAGAAAGCCAGGTTCTAATTCCAGGTGAATTCATTTCATTCACTTACATATAAATGCCCTTTGGAAAAGTATTAATCCATCTTTTCTCCTAGCTAAAAGTTGAATAGCAAAACAGATTGCATTCTATAAGCCTTGGTTGGCAACTGATCTACTGCAGAAAGTAATGGCAACCTACTGCGCAAAAAATCTCTGCCTCGTCAGTTTCATTTCAAATGAATAGGGAACAAATCAGTCAATCTATAATTTACATGGTATAATATTTGTGATATCTAATGCTACAATGTGCAATTATGTTCAATTTTTAGCTTAATTTCTGGCTTGAGAAGTCTTTATTAAAATTATTTATAGTTTGGCTGTTCTCACATCAGGCTTTTCTAGTGAAAATGGTTGATAGACACCCAGCAGGATTAAAAACAAGACCTGTCAAAAGGTGGATAAACAAACCATCTTCTAGGATCAATGGTCATCTAGCCCAATGTGGTCTATTACCATGGATCTAGTGGGGTTAAAGTTTATGGGATACATATTTTTTTTATTAAAATAAGCAACAGGAAAACACAATAGAACATTCTAGAAAAATTGGATCAAAACAGCAGTAGAATTTAGATTACATTTTTATATTTCTCAACCAATCAGCTAAAAACTTAGAATAAGAACATTCTAGAAAAATAGGCTTGGAAGTAAATTAACACAAAAATATTTAGGCCCCAAAACAAAAATGTAAAATAATAAATCTGATTGGTCAGTAAATGTTTTCACACCCTAATGTTAGGAAGATTAGTTGATCCCCTATTAATGTATATAATACACACAGTTAGAAAAAAAGGTCAGTCACCAAGCTAGCCATTAAGTACGCATGCCACCGATACTTTGTCCGGCCAAGTCATTTCTTCCACGCCAAAAGCTCATGACCTAACTCCGAGGACTTTGAAAAGAAAAAACTGGCGAACTTTCATTCAGCAACGCGACACACTGTCGCCACCTGACAATGAACAAAATGTAAGTAGGAAAAACTTATTTACGGACTCTGCTAATGTGAACTTATACACATCTTTGAACAAATTCAACTTCTTGGCAAGTTTTACTTTCTCAAAAAGACAATTTTCGAATCATGTATTTTGTTGGTTTCTACATACCATTTTATTTGTCACATAATAAATTGTTTGTTGTTGAATGTCCGTTGTGAATTATTCTTTCCACTTTGTGTGATTGCAAAATAGAGTGTTGTATTTGTGGGGGAAATAATCAACATACAACCCAGCAAATACCAAATCCCCCACAAGTTCACTGATTTGAACAGTTATTTCATCAATGACCTGATATCAATTTTCTTTGATTTCATTGTGAATCTTTCCAAGACTTTTGCCATTTCAGTTTGTTAAAAGTTGACAAGATCATGTTTGGTCTTAAAATGACATCACACTACATTTTAAATATAAGTGCCACTAGTACATTTGTTTTAAATAAAGCTCATTCTATTAAAAGCTTTTCAAAGTGTTACACTGGTAATTTCTGAATTAGTCTCCCCACCAACAAAAATCAACTTCATTGACAGTTCGTTTCTTTTCTTTTAATCAGCCATTGTAAAAATTACCAAAAAGGCTTCCAAATGCACACACGCACATATGCACGCACGCACGCATGCACACAAACACACACACACGCAAACACACACACAAACACACATATGAAAAGAATAAGTCAATCCAGAACCAAGTCACATTGTTGACTGGTTCAGAGTACTACCAATTTGAGTTATCAGTCAATCAGTTAAGTGCCATACATGATATACGCTTTGGGCGATCATGTCTCAAAAGAGACATGACTGACTGGGTAGAAGATTATCCTGTAGTAGGTTGCCATTGCTTTCTATGGTAGATTACTTGCCATCCAAGGTTATAGAACCAAATCTGTCCTATTATTTAACCCATAACTGGAGGGAAGAGATGGATTAATACCATTTCCAAGGGTATTTGTGCATAAGTGAATGCAAGGAATTCAACTGGAGTTTGAACTCAGCTCCCCAATTTGTTGTTCCAAGTTGATATTCTCTGCACCACAACACACATTTGAGTTATCATTTTTCCTATTTTATGTGTTGTGTCCCTTCAGGATGTAGGTGATCATGGCCCTTTACATCTTCCTATCTTTTGAAGCTTTTAATAGGTTTTGTCTCTTTATTTCTCCCAAACCCTCTCCTAACATCCATTTGCTCAAGTTCATCAAGTATGTTATGCACTGCTTTCCCTCAATCTGTCCTGTGAGTATCTTTTTTTCCAAGCCCTTCTTCCTCATTATGTACCTAGGAAATTTTAACTGCCTCTTCCTGATGTTAAGTATAAGCTTCCTTTTCATTTCCATTTTCTTCAAAATTGCTTGCATGTTCAGTCTATAGTATCTTCAGCATCTTCCTGTTCCTTCAAGTCTCTCCTTCATCTTTGAGGAGACTGTCCAGCATTTTCTGCTATACAGGATGACAGATATCACATAACATTTCAATTATTATGACTTAATATTATTTACATTATTCTATTATCTTTTTTTTGACATGCCCAGTACCTTTTTTATTCTCTCACTGTAACCCACTGTGCACCAGTGGCATTTCTGTCTTGATTGGGGTGAAATGATGATAGAAAAATATTTATTATTTACATTATTTATTAATATCCTCATCTTTTGTCATTATTATTACAATGTTTGGTCCATTGTACCCTTTTATTTCCAAGTAACCTTCAGAGAATTTCAAACTACACCCTTTATTTAATCTTTTAATCCAAGAAACAATAGCTTAATAGATTGTTTTGTGAATTTGGTGATATAGTAATTGTAAGTTCAATCCCCAGGCTGGGTAGTACAGACGTAGACTCATTAGAAACTGAGCAAGAAATAACTGAGCAGTACTAAATAAGAACAAGACAGGATATCTCTAGGCATAGGCATGAACAGCAGAATGAGAACAATCTATCTCTGGAGAGAAAATAATAGGTTCAGCTTGAAATTCTTTATAGGTTATCTAGATTGGAAGATACTTGGAGAAGGCTGGAGGGCACAACAGCTGAAATAATAATGACAAAGATGAGGAAATTAGTTCAATTCTACCATTTTTCTATGCTTAGAATATTGCTGTCACATATAGTCTGGTGTTCCTGCTATCTATCCAGAGCTTCTTGATGAAATTCAAAGAATCAGTGATGTTATGGGTCACAATCTGACATCTCAGCTTCAGACACTTTCCCATTATCATAAGATTTCATCTCTTTTGCATTTTCTATAAATACTTTTATGGCAATTGTGCAAACAATCTCTTTTCTATACTGCCTAAACTCTTCAAATTTAAATCCTGTATTAGACTGGTGACAAGGTCTCAACAATTTACTGGGTAAACGTAATCATTCTAGGTCCTACTAAAAATAAGTAATGAGTTTAAATGTTAGGTTTGATCTACAAATACTAGAGGCTATTTCCAAGCTGTACTATTACTGGAGAACAATAACAATATATATGGTAATACTGAGAGATCAGAGAAAAGTAAGTCATGGCTTTAAATGTTAGACTTATCTTCTACAGAAACCAGGGACTATTTTAAACCTGTACTATCACTGGGGGACTATAAAATCATGTATGGGATCATGGGGGACTATAAAATCATGTATGGGATCATGGGGGACTATAAATCATGGGGGACTATAAAATCATGTATGGGATCATGGGGGACCATAAAATCATATATGGGATCATGGGGGACTATAAAATCATGTATGGGATCATGGGGGACTATAAAATCATATATGGGATCATGGGGGACTATAAAATCATGTATGGGATCATGGGGGACTATAAAATCATGTATGGGATCATGGGGGACTATAAAATCATGTATGGGATCATGGGGGACTATAAAATCATGTATGGGATCATGGGGGACTATAAAATCATATATGAGAGATCATCGTCATGTGTTTAAATGTCAGGTTTGATCCTCAACAAAAACTAAGGACTATTTCCAACATGTGCTGTTCACTAATAGTTGTAAAAATGGCGACCTAAATAGTTGTGGTGAGGCACAACTGAAATTACAATGAAATAAATATTAGTAAATATTCAATAATGATTAATAACTGCATTTTTTATTTGAGTTAAGCATCAATTAATGCATTGCTCAATAAATTCCTTGCATAACTAATAAAACCACTACTTTTAGGCAAAATTCAACTTTATTCATCAACATAGTCTCCTTCTAAGGGTGATACACTGATTCCAACATTTCTCTAACAATGCAATGCATTTTTGTAGAATGATTTGTCGTTGGTCTTGAAATTCACCTCAATTTTTAATATCACTTCTTCATTAGAGCCAAATCTCTTTCCTTGGATCATTCTTTTGAGGTCTGTAAACAGCCAGTAGTCACTGGGGGCCAGATCTTGAGAATAGGGTGGATGTGGAAGCAATTCAAAGTGCAGTTCCTGTAGTTTTGCCATCATTATGATCAACTTGTGACACAGTGAATTGTCTTGATGAAAGATCACTTTTTTCTTCTTCATTTATGGCCGTTTTTTGGCAATTTCTTCCTTCAAATGCACCAATAATGCTATATAATATTTGCTATTGATGGTTCTTTCTTTCTCAAGGTAATCGATGAACAAAATACCTTGCACATCCCAAAATATGGAGGCCAAAACCTTGCCTGCTGATGTTTGTGACTTTGGTTACTTTGGACTGCTTTCACCTGCTGCTGTCCACTCAGCTGACTTCCAATTTGACTCCGAAGGGAAGTGGTGGATCCATATTTCATCCATTGTCACATATTTATACAAAAAGTTCTTCTTGTTGCATTGAAACAGTTGCAAACAATGCTCTGAATCCTCAATGCGTTATTGTTTTTGATTAACTGTGAGCAAACACAGCACCCACTTTGAACACAGCTTTCTCATTGACAAATATTCATGCAAAATGGTGAATACACTGCCTTCTGATATATTCAGCTCCTCTGTTATCTTACGCAAATTCAATTTATGATTGGTCAAAATGAGTTTGTGGATTTTTTTGGTGTTTTCTAGGCTAACTGCCAGTTTTGGGTGAACAGCATTCAGTAGCATTTACATCTGTACAACTATTTTTCAAGTCAGCATACAACCTCTTAACCATTGTTTCCAACAGAACACAATCTGAATAACACTTATCATGCCATTGCTTTGCTTGAACAGTATTTTTTTCTTTTAGAAAGCAATGCTTTATTAACACACAAAATTCAGATTTTTCTATTGTTTTGAAAATTTGCAACAGTAGCTTTACTTACATAAATGTGATTTTTAACTAATAAATTGATTGGGCCCAAATTTTGTCATGAGCTATTTGAAGGTAAGTACTTCATTAAAATCTTATGAGTTTTTATTAGTGGTGCCATCTATATCTCAGGCTCAGTACTTATTGAGTGATGTGTTATCTACAAATATGTTGTTCAAGTCAGTTTGATTCTCTATATATTCAATATTTTAATGGAGAAAAAGCTTATTGCAGTAATATAGCAAACAATATCTAAACTGTCAGCTTCTCTTTCCTCATCATGGTGATTTTCTAAGTGTAGTTTAGATATGGCACAAGGCCAGAAGTAAGGGACACCCAGTGAGGATTGAACTCACTACTCAATTGTAATGATTTTAGCAAGACAAGCTTACTAACCATTACACCACTACAAGGTGCCTTTTTTTTTCCTCATCAGGTACCCAAATGTTGTATCCAATTTCTAACACCAGCTTATAAGCCTATCTCCAATTCTTTGGTGAGAGTTGTATTCATTATCAGAACTTGACAATGAAAATTTTCCACTCTGGTAATCAGTCTTGAAGCACTAAATTTAAACCTAAAAAGTAAAGAATAGTAATTACCACTTTTAGTACCATTTACCCTGAGCTGTTCATGCAGACCTTTTCATAAACATCTAGCTTGCAAAACATAGACACATGCACTTATGCATATTAACATGCAAACATATGCATACATACCCTTGTACTCATAATCATGCATATGTGTGCACTTACATGCAGATAGAAAAATATACACATTTCCTTAAACAGGAATAAAAAATTTTTATGAATTAATATTAAAGTAGATACATTGTTATCATTTTTAACATTTTTTTCATTTCGAGACAAAATACGTGGTTACCCCAGAGATTAAGAAATTTTAACAGCAGGCATAAACCAAATGTCAGGTATACTTTGATTTATTTTACTAATATTTAATCTATACAAGGCCTAAGAGCCACTCAAGGTAGTGGATTACTGAATGAGACTGTTGTATGAGCAGTATGTGGGAAAGATAACAGTTAACTATTGAGTTGGAAACATTTAGATTGTAGTGACTGGGAAAGTATCAGGAATCGGTTCCACAAAGTAGTAGAAAGAAGCTGTTTGAGTGGAACTTCCTTATTACTAATGGAATATTTGTTGTATGGCAGCTCTTAGCCTTAATGTCATATGGAAGCTTTTAGCCTTAATGTTTAGAATTGGTAGAACTAAGAACATCATATAATTCTTCAACAAAGCCATAACAAATTGTTTGATAGGAAATCCAACTGCTTGTGAATACTAAAGGTACTCTACCATAAAGGCTCTACTTTGATAGAAACAGTAGAAAATAGTTGATAGTATAGTAATTTTTTATGTTCAAATTTCCTGAACATTTGTGCACCTCCTTGTTAGTTCTGGTAAGAAATCATTTTTAAAATTCTTTGTTTAAAGCATTTAATCTTATACATGTAGACTTTGCTATTAATAAATTTTATAAAGAACTAAGATTTTTGCCTATATTCATATTCACATGTCTAAATACAGTTAACAAGCTTTTAACAAGCTATAACATAATTTATATAAACATATTTTTTTTCTAAGATAATTAAAGTTTAAATTCTCTCATTTGATTTTCATAGCAGGGGAAAAACTGCTTTCACACCAGTTACTTATATAATTTGTCTTGTACAATTAAAATTTAACTAATTTCCAGCAAATGCTCATACACCTTTGCACAATATAACAAACTATTGAACACTGACCTCATTTTCTTCCCACTAAACCCTCACAGAAGAAATTCAATAGATTGTTATCAGTACAGAGTCCACTGCCTGCTTTTCACTAATAACCACAAAAAAGGTGTTTCCATTGTTATGACACAAGGTTGGTTTTCCCTTGGGCAAGAACCTTCAGGCCACTTGCAGAATGAAGCCATCTGGATTTCAAGCTAGCACACTAAGTCTTGTCACAGCTTTAGTGTTGTTGTTGGTGGTGGTGGTGGCTGAAGCCATTAATCATGTATCTTAATGCAGTTAGGCTCCAATGACAGTTGCCTTGTGGTGTGCCAGTGTATAGGAGGCCAGAGTGTGAAGAACATTGTCTAGGAAGGAGGATACTAGATAGAACAGAAGTGGTGGGTACAGTGTTGGGTAGAAGAGGAGTGTGAGACATGATGGCAGATGCAATGAGAGATTAGCTTGTTTGCTTTTTAATTTTCCGAAGAGAAAGGAAAAGAAAAAAAAGAAAAATGAGAAGAGAAATAGTAATGAGAAATCAACTTGAAATTTTCTGCAGAAAAAGGGCCAATGAAAAATGCTAGATTAGGGAACAAATCACATGTTTGAATCCTTGACTGCCACTTCTTTGTTAATTTGATGACAACTTGAAGCTGTGAAACAATAGCTTAATGGTCAAAGGCTTTGTAACCAAAAGTTTTAAGTTCAATACCTGGAAATATGCATTTAAACCTTTAGCTATTTGTTTTTTAGAACATCTTTTAGTAAAAGCAAGTCATGTAATACTTATCTATTGATGGGAGTAAGCTAACAATAATCATGATTTATTTATATTTCTGAGATGAGGTATTATAATTATTTACATTATTTACATTGTTTAAACTGTTGTCATCATCTGTATTGCTATATTCACGGCATTTTGGTTGTTGTATACTCCAACCTTCTTCGGGTGTTTGGAATTTCAAAAACACATGATCTAGTGGATAAAAGTGTTGATTAGATCAAGTGACATGGCACAAAGAGTTGTGAGTTCAATGCCTGGCTACATCAGTGGTGGACCAAAGACTTGGAGAGCTGAGTTAAAGTTATAACCAAGATGTCTGGAATTAGCATGACTCATGGAACAAGAACAATTTACACCAGTGATCAAAATAAAGGGTCCAATTTAAAATTCCAATCACCTCAAGAAGATTGGAGTGTACAACAGCTGAAATGTTGTGAGCAAAGATGAGGACAACAGTTTAAACAATGTAAATAATATCAAATAATCAACATGAGAAATCAGACAACAGTCAAAACAATGTACATAATGTAAGTAATCATGATTTAATTAAATAAATTAATTTGCTTGACAAATAGTTACCAGAATGTTGAAGTAAATACACAAAATATTAAAGTTTATTAAAAGTATTTTATTTTTACAAACCTTTATCTAAAGCTAATTTCATGTACACAAATAAAGATTATCTATGATTGCATAATACAAGTAACTGAAAATTTCCCAGCCTATATTTTCCCAAAATTTAACTAAACATCAGATTTTTTTTCTAAGGCTTCTTGGTGTTGCTGAGAACTTTCCAGCATTCCCTTACATCATTAATATTTCATATAATATATATAATGGCAAGCTACTTGTTTTCAAGCACACCTGTCTGATAAGGTAGCTAGCTAAATCTTGCTGCAGATGCCTGCTCATCCACATTAGTTTTTTCCACACAGAACCCACCTGTGGCTTATACTCTAATTATGCTAAGCAGTCCTTAGTAACAGTTTCTGGGAGAGAGCACGTAATTTGATGTGATCAACCGCGAGCAAGATCAGTACACTCAAACCCTCAATCATGAAGACCTTATGTTAGCATGATAATTGATGGCTTCCAAACAGTTCTGTCTACCCAATTTCATTCACAAAACTTGGGTCAATCAAAGGTATTTTATGCTAGAATTGCCTTGCCAGCCTGATAGCATCAATAAGTGATGAATTGACTATGGTGAGATTCAAATTGTATATAAATTAATTGACTATGTTGAGATTCAAAATGCATATAATTTAATTACCAGTAATCTTTTAAATGGCTTAGAGAAACATTTCTTGCTTTCTATCAGCATGGTTGATGCTAACTTCCAGAAAAATAACTCATTGTGCTTTCTCCTGCTTGATATGAATTGGAATGATTATATAAAATTAATTGCTCAGTCGGATACAAGGAAAGTTTGTTCAGTGTGTCATGCTAGTCAAATTTTCTTAATAGAATATATATAAACCTACCATTTTTCAGTGCATTGAACATTGTTGCCACATCTGGTCTGATATTTCTGCTATGTAACTAGAGATGTTTTACAAAATTCAAAGAAGAATCTTCAATGTTATCACTCTTGACCTCATATCTCAATTTGATCACTTTCTTATTGCTGTAACATAGCTTCCCTGTGCTTTTTCTATAAATGTTTTGATGGCAACTATTCTGATGAGCTTTCATCTTTGGTACTTTGACTTCATGAAGTTAAGCACAGTACTAGGTTGGGAGTTAGGTCTCATCATTTTCTGTTTTAAATTTCTAGATGTAATCATATGTTCTATTCTAATAATCTATCACACTTCTCACCTGTGGAACTCTCCCCTTGCTTCTTACTTTCCTGTCTTCTTCTTCTTCTTCTTCTTCTTCTTCTTCTATGTGCTTTGTCCTTTCAGGATGTAGGTGATCATGGCCTTCCAAGTCTCCCTATCCCTGGTAGCTCTTAGCATACTTTCTTATTATCTCACTCCCACACCTGCACTGCCATCCACCTGTTCAGGCCCATCAAGTATGTTACATGCTGCCTTCCCCTGTCTCTCTTTCACTCTATCTGGCAAGTGAGTATCAAATTCTTCAAGCCCTCTTTCCTTATTACATGTCCCAGTAACTTTAGCTATCTTTTCCTGATGCTCAGTATTAATTTCCTTTTCATTTCCATCCTTTCTAAAATCTCATCATTGCTCACATGATATCCGCAGCATCCCTCTGTAGAACCACAATTCAGTTGCTGCAAGTTTTTCCTTCATCTTTGATGAGATTGTCCAGCATTCACTGCCATATTGAAGAACTGACATCACATAGCAATCCGGTACACTCTTCTTTGTTTCTAGCAAAATTTTCCTGTCTCTTAAAACTCTACTCAACTTCTGGAATGCATCCTTTGCCATATCAATTCACCCTCAGATCTCTTTGTCACACTTTCTGTCTTCTGTTAGAAGACTTCCTAAGTATTTAACTTTTAGTACCTGCTTGATTTTAGTATCCCCAACCTGTATTTGGCAGTTTGGGCCACTCTTTTTGCTGATAACCATATATTTGGTTTTCTTATACTTTATTTGTAGTCCTTTCTTTTCACATTCTTCAGCTACCTTCTGTAGGAGGTCTTGTAGTTTCCTTTCCATGTCTGGTACCAGCACTGTATCTTCTGCATACCTCATGTTATTCAGATTGTGGCCTCCAATGACAAATCCTGACATAACTTCTAGGATCCTAAGAATAGTCTTGCTGTAAAAGTTGAATAGAACCGGCCAAAAGACACATCCTTGTTTTATACCCCTTTCTATCTTTGTATATCTGCTGCATTCATTTCCTGTCCATATGCAAGTGGTTTGCTACCTGTGGAGATTCTTGATTACTCTAATGTCTTTCCCAAATATGTTGAGGTTGCTGAGCATTTCTATCAAATTTTTGTGGCCTACTTTGTTGAACGCATTTGCATAATCTATAAAACATTTTTTTTCATTTGTATTACCCTTTCTGATAGCATCCTAAGCATACATATCACTATCTTTGTTCCAGTATCTTTGATGAACCCTCACTGTTCTTGTCCAATCTAGGGCCTGATTCTGCTTCACACTGAAAAATTTAAATGCAAAATCAACTGTCTTTTTAAGCCTGTTTTTTCTCTTCAATAAAATTTTCTGTTTTTTTCATTCTCAGTAACCCTTAGATCTTATAAGATTTTAACACCTTGCTTTGAGTGAAATGAGTTAAAAAGAATTCTTCAGCTGCATCTTTTGTTTCTTATGTTATAGAAGATACAAGTTATTGTGATTCTTGCAATTTTGAGGTACTGTGTTAGACTAGACCTCAAAGCTACTGAAAGTACCAGTGGAAATTTGGAAATTAAATGAAATGAAACAATATCTGACTGTACTGCTTAAAACTGGTTTAAGTGGGAGGATTTATCCTTTGAAATCAAAGCCAGATACATAGGAATAACAATTGCTAGCTATGATGCCTTAAAACACAAGGAAGAGGAGTACCCACCACCAGCCCTTAAAACATTCAGAAGAGCTATTGTTTAGTCATACACAATCTTTAAATATGTACATGAAATGTGATTTAAAGTAAAGGTCAAAAACACAAAAATACTTTTGATATATTTTACCTAATATATATGGTAAGCCAAATATTCTCAGATAACTACTGTGAGAAAAGGTTTTGGTAGAAGATGAGGCTCAAATCAAATTATTTACTAGGTACTCTCCCATCACAGAATTGGTTATATTAATAATCATTAGTAATTTTTCATGCTACCCTTCACAGATCTGAGCTGGTATGCACTTCAAAGGTAGGATCTGCAATATAATCAAACCTGACTTGGCATCCCACCTTCAGTAACTTTCTCACTGATGTGATGTAGCTTCCAACTCTCTTTTCTACAAGTATTTTCATGGCAACTGCTAAGACAAGCTTTTTTTATGATTCCCTGACCACATGAATTTATCCATGCTACTATATTGGAATCAAGGTCCCACCCTTTTACCATAAAAACAGTTAAATGTAATTGTCTCTTCTACTCTAACAGTTTCTTTTCTCACACTTCCCATTTGTGGAACTCTCTTCTACTTACTTGCTTCCCTGATAGCTACAATTTCCAAATGTTTAAATGCAATGTCAATTGCCATCTGCTATCTCCTTGATTCCCATCTTTTCTTACCCTTTTTTTAACATTCCTTATATCTTTTTTCTCTCACTGTAGCCCCTCCCCCTGCACTAATGGCTGCCCTGCCTTACTTGTGATGAAATGATTATAAAAAAAATATTCTAATTAGTTCTGCCAATATATTCAGCATCATAATGATATTTAAAATCATAAATCACTGAACTAACATGATGTAAGATTCTTTATGAATGGATTTCAACAAGCAAAACAAACCATAGATTGACAAAAAATAAAGACAAAGCTTGACAATCTATTTGTGCTAACCTCACAAATCCAAAGTAATCACAAATAGATAAGACACTTTCCTGGACCATACAATTTAGGTTTAATAAATTGGACAATTTTGGTACAAATGCTAGATTTCACTATGTCAAGAAGGTATTTATTTTCAAATAAAACCTTCATAATAAATTCTATTTCTAATTTTTTTCTCTATATATTATGTGCACATATTCTTTTACAATGGCTGCCTTTAAAGCAATAATAACATTTTGTCACCCTCCACATCAGATTATCATGATGAATCATTTTGTTTTTGTTTCTGCAATTTTTCTGATAAATCTTTTGCTGTTAGTTGTATTGCCTGTAAGCTATGATATTCCACTACAGGAGAAAAGAAAGCACATCCACAATAATTTCAATTGCAAGTTGCTAGGAGCTACCAATAAAATTTGTATTTAAATGTCCTATCAGTTCTGCATATGCTTTATTTTTATTTATTTCTTTTACTAACAGTTAATTAATTTTTTTAAATTAAAGGCTTCAGGTTGACTTTTCTGAAATATCATATTTTACAGTTGTAACCATATATTGACATGACCTAAGATGAAGACAAGGTAACAATAAAAAGGATAAGGCAATACTGTCATAATTTTAAAAGTTCTCAATGAACATCATGATATAATAGTTAGCGAGCTAGTCTTGTAGATCATTGAGTAATGAGTTCAATCCTCCTTAGGTGTCTAATACTTGTGAACTTAAACCAACTCAAAACTCTTCTTAGTTAATAATTATTTTCAATCAACTTATTTTTATAACAATTAACTGTCTGTATATATTTTTTATAACTGTGTATATTTCTGACATGAGATATTGTAATTATTTACACTATTTACATTGTTCAGACTGTTGCCATAGTCACCTCAAGAATACATGGCCCTGTAGATAAAAGTGTTGGTAATCCAGTGACCTGAATCAAAGTAGTTGTGTGTTCAATACCTGGCCACAACAGAAGTGAACAAAAATTTGAAGAGTTGAGTTATAAGGGAGATAACTGATACTGAGATATATGGAAGAGGCATGACTCATGGAGCTAGAATAACTTATCCCAGTGGACTAAATAAAGGATTCAGTTTGAAATTCCACATGCATGAAGAATGCTGGAGCATACAATGGCCAAAGCATTGTGAATATGGCAATAAATATGAGAAAACAATCCAAACAATATAAATAATTACTTCTATAAATTATCAAATGCATTTTTTTATCAAATACTTAACCTCACCATCTTATTTATAATTGTTTTTGTACACTGAGTCATTTAAACTGTTGTCTTCATCTTGGTTGTTATAGTCAGAACATTTTTAGCCATAATACCCTTCAGCCTTCATCAGGTGCCTGTCATATTCAGAAATGATATCAAATGAATCTCTTTATTCAGTTTATGCTCTCTTTCTGCTTTCTATGACTAGAGATATCTTTTATTAGATACAACCAGTTAAATGGGATCATCATCATTATCAGCCACATGACTAGGTAGACTCAAAGGGTCAATGCACAGCTGAGCACCTGACCTATTCCCTCTCTATATTTGGGTTGAAAGCTGGGGAGATATTCATATGTTGTGTGTCTTAGGCAAGTAGACTTGGTAGAATCTATTCCTCTTCGGTTAAATTATGGGCAACATCTTCCACAACATCCTCCACTTTGAAGGTTAGACTTTATCATGGACATATAGCTATTGATTTGCTCTGAAGAACTCTCCACCCTGCTCATTGACTTCAGTCTAGGAAGTTCTCCACCTAATCTTGAACTGTCATCACCACAAAGGTTTTATACATAGCTATGGAACTCAGTTTACCCTATTGTGCAAGATGGCTGTTGACTCTGCAAGAATGTTTATCTGCCCTTTGATAGAATTTTTAAAATCCTGCTTGATGTCTAGCCTCTTCCTCACCAGAAAAACCTGGTGGGCAGAACCATTTAGCCTTCAGTGACTTGAGCATGTGGCTGGTTGTGGCAAATGCATGTCACTAAAAATGCAAAAGAAGCCCTGGCTCACATCTGGGTTTTTCTTTGTTAGCAGCAAAACAACTTGGCATGTTCAGATATAGGCCTCTCTGCAACTTTTCTAGATCTAGGTTTCTGTGAGCTATCTTCTGTCAATAAGAGTGATGGGAAAACCAGCAGTCAGCAGCTGGCAGTTTATGAGACTTGGGTTCTTGACATGATTTCTGAGACAGTGTTGTTTTTATTCCCCGCATCTCTTTCCCAATCAGTTAAGTGTTTTCTTCAACCTCATCATACCCTTTCCTTATTTTATAACACAGACAACACTGGATTATGTGGTATAAGTATCACTTATAGAATGACCTGACATAAGAGGCAACACTTAACAAACATTTATATCTACAAGATTATTGATTAGGAAAAACTGGCATGAAACTTAAAAATTCAAATTTGTACCACTTAGCCCAGCAGATATCAGTACTGGCTAAGTTTTCATACTGCATGTGATGATCTTGAGTTCAATGTCTGTGCCAGGTAGTGGAATCCATATCAGTCAGTTGGCACTTAGCCATACAGGATACACACTTGGGTGATCATGTCTCAAAAGAGACATGACTGACTAAACAGAAGATTTTTCCACAGTAGGTTGCCATTACTTTCTGTGGTAGAATGGTTGCCAACCAAGACTATAGAACCCAATCTGTCCTGCTAACCCATAGCTAGAGGCAAAAGAGATGAATTCATATTTTTCCCAAAGGTATTTGCATATAAGTGAATTTAATGAATTCAACTGGAATTTAAACTTGGCTCTGCAATTTCTCATTCCCAGCTGATATCCACTGCACCTCAACAAACATCCATATACACTGCTTTAATGAAATGAACAACAAAAATGACATCTGAATGACAAATTAACTGAGATTATCCTCTGTTATGGACAAATAAATGAGAACATATCACCGCCATAGATTGAATAAAGTGTTCACTATAAAATTTCAAGAATATTAATAGTGGTAATATTCAC
This sequence comes from Ascarosepion bandense, assembly GCA_037127315.1. Classification (NCBI taxonomy): domain Eukaryota; kingdom Metazoa; phylum Mollusca; class Cephalopoda; order Sepiida; family Sepiidae; genus Ascarosepion; species Ascarosepion bandense. The sequence continues at coordinate 173,661 of JBBBDQ010030121.1, forward strand.
TTACACACAAATACCCTTGGGAAAGGTATTAATCCATCTCTTCCCTCCAGTTATGGGTTAAATAGCAGGACAGATTGGGTTCTATAGCCTTGGTCAGCAACCAGTCTACCGCAGAAAGCAATGGCAACCTACTGTGGGATAATCTTCTGCCCAGTCAGTCATGTCTCGAAAAAAACATGATCGCCCAAGCGTGTTTCCAGTATGGCACTTAACTGACTGAATGATAAAATTAGCTATTTTCATAGAAGAAAGATTTGACATTTATTGACCAAAGAGTTCATGTTATTATTAAATGTAATCAATTTTAATCATTTTATTAAAATATCTTTTCAAGAAATTAGATTTTTCAGTTCCACTAAATGTTATAGCTCTTTCTAATATTGATGTGAATTTCCTTCTAAACATATTATTTTTTGTAGTGTATAGAGTCAAGAGTTTGATAATATCACTATTTTCTCTTCTAGTTACATGTGCTACCCATCTTTGTTGTTATCATTGGAAGTATTCAAATGATGTTTTTTGCTATTTGGTGAAGTTATTAGGGATTTTTAAGCCAGTTGATAGGGTCAGATGATCGATAATAGGTACCTAAAATAGTTTGGTGCACATAACAGGCAAAATGCTTGGACTATTGTAAACAAGATGAAAGAAACAGTTAATATAATTTCATCTCAGTTTGGGAAATATTTTTTTCCTCTAATATGGAAAGTAACCCCAGTCCTCATACAATAAATATTTTCTAACTTTAAATAAACTACAAAAGGCTGATAATTTATAAAAAAAACCCAATCAGAAAATAACCTGTAGCTGACAGAAAAGAATTTAAAATCAAACTTCTTCACTTTTACAAAAATTCACAGTGAAATCCTGGTTTTCCCAAATAGAAAAAAAATTGACTATCTGCTTAAGTCGAAACCAGATTTTGCAAGTAGGTGTTAAAATAATTTTTGACCAATGGGAGCGACTTGTAAGACTTGGAAGGACTTGGTGATCTAGTGTGAAATTCAAAAGGACATATAAATAATTTTGCAGCGTCAGAGACAAAGATGGGAGCAGCGAAAGAGAGACACACATCTAAAATGTAACTTCAAACTTCAAGCAACCCAGACATTGTCCTCTTTCTCTTTCTCCTTATCTATTTCAACAATTACTACTAAAACATTTTTTACAAACTCTACCCTTAACCTCTTAATAATGTTTCTAATTGAACATTAACTTCTACAACTTATGTTATTCCTCCTTTTAATAAATCTCTATTTTAACATTCAAAATGTATATTTTATTATTCCACTCTTCTACACTAATCTACACATTCCAACCTGCCGACAACCAACCTTCTGATGATAATTCTGATGATGATATATTCTGCATAAAACTAGTAAGCTGTAGGGAGTTCAGTTATGCCTGGCAAACCTCGACATACAAAGAACACGCACCCCCAAAGCTTCAAACCAAAGAAACAGGGAAATAGTTTCCTTTTAGAATTTTGACATATAACCAAATGGCAATCTGTGGTTGTTTATCTATCTATATTTATATTTATATAGGTATTTCAGAGTTAACAAGTGCATGATTATACTGACTTTTGTAATGAGATCATGTCGGGGACAATGCTTACCTCAAAAATCAGTATTTAAGACACTAGACATTGGCTGCAGTTGCTGAAGACAAGCATACAACTACCTCAGCCATTCAACACTGTAGGTATCTAAATGAATGATCATGATGGCTTTTTTATGTTGAACAGTAAAAAAGAATTATGTATTTTATCTGATCATCATGCCTTATGCAATAATGCTAATTGAATCATGTCTATCTGATATAATGGATTTTGATTTAAACAAAAATCAACTAACTTCATACCTTTTCTCAATGTAATTGAATTAGATATAAGGAAATATCCCTTGGAAATGAAAACTATAAGAACAATAATTTTTCTTATGCCTCTTTGTAAGTGTGAATGCCTTTCTTGGCAAAAGGCATTTACTACAGAATCTAAAACATAATAAGAAGTGAGACGAGATAAAATTTATAATTATTTGTAGATATGTTTACTTCAACAAATGAAAATTCATATATATATCTTACATCAGAACTCTGTTATTTTCTTTGCTTTGTAAATATGAAAACCATTCAACCATATTTTGATATTTAATTAAATTGTTTTCTTTTTCATGCTGATTACCATAGAAAACTCTTCCAAAATAAAAATTCACAAACATTTATAAAATTCAAATAAATCTTTTAAAAATTCAGTCAGTTAAGTGCCATACATGATACACGCTTGGGCGATCATGTCTTTTTCGAGACATGACTGACTGGGCAGAAGATTATCCTACAGTAGGTTGCCATTGCTTTCTGTGGTAGACTGGTTGCCAACCAAGGCTATAGAACCCAATCAGTCCTGTTATTTAACCCATAACTGGAAGGAATAGACAGATTAATACCTTTCCCAAGGGTATTCGCGCGCAAGTGAATGCAATGAATTCGGCTGGAATTCGAACTCGGCTCCCTGATTTCTCATTCTAAGCCAATATCCAATGCTCCACAACACACATCCTTTCAAAAATTACTTAAACTTAAAAAAAACTTTCTGCAATAAAAATTGTATTTGGCAATTTATTCTGAATATGCAATATTAAAAAAAAATTCAGAAGATTTAATATCTTAAATATCAAGATAGTTCTATCAGGTCATCCACTTTATAATGTCCAAATATCAGGAGAGAAAATATACTCACTTATGGCCACATCACATTGATTTTTTTTTTTTTTTCAATCATTTCACCCCAAGCAAGGCAAGACCAGCACCAGATTGCAGGGGTTTACAGAAAGAGAAAAGACTGGATACAGGGAGTATTGAAGAAAGAATAAAAGATGAATGGGATTCAAGGAGATAGAAGATGGCAATTAATGTTGCATTTAATTTTTTAGAGATTGTAGCTATCAGGAAAGTAAGTAAACAGAAGAGAGGTGCACAGGTGAGAAGTTGTGAGAAAAGAAGATGTTTGAGTAGAAGAAATGCTTACATTTAACTATTTAATCGGTAAAAGGATGTGACCTCAATGCCAGTCTAGTAGCATGCTTAAATTCATGTGGACTGGGAGCCAGGAAAAAAAGCTGTCAGAGCAGCTGCCATGTAAATATTTGTAGAAAAGACAGAGGGAAGCTGCATCACAGTGGTGAAAAAGTAACTTAAGTCAAGATGCCAAGTCAAGACCAATTACATTGCAGATCCTTCTTTGGATTTTGTTGAAAACCTTGGAGATGAATAGCAAGAGCATCCAACCATGCATGGATGAATGGTAAATTTATAAATTTCTGTTCCTGTATGATCATCAAAGTTAAGCAACATTAATCCTGGTAAGTACCACCTAGATTAGTGACCACTTGACAATACCAGCTTGGATGTGTGGGTGCTATAATGGATAATGGCTCGGACTTGTTAATTAGAGAGCTGAGTTTCAATTCCTGTTGGGTTCATTATATTCATTTATGCACAAATACCCTTGGAAAAGATATGAATCCACATTTTTTCCCTTTTATTAAAACTTGTATCACTAAATCATCATTTTTTTAAAAAAAATTCTTACAATCTAAAAATATTCCCTGACTTTAATAACCTGTAATGGGTTGATAAGCCATAAAAAACAAATCGATCAAACTGAAGACATATCAAAAGTTCATATTTAATTAAAATTTATTTACTAATATTGATTAATATTTATTTAATTATATAGATTAATATATCAATAAAATGTTCGCACTGATTTCTAATGATTATGACTCCATTTTTGTTTGTGCTTGGACAAAAAGTATGTAGAGAAGGTAATTTCTCCCTCCTTACAAGATGGGTCTGCAATCTCAAGATTAGATAGTAAGCAAGTGGGTCAAAATCTGGAAAATAATTAAGATGTGAAATGTCTTCCTAGTCAAGGTCTTCAGTTTTTTTACATGTGATCTTTGGTTCATGAGGCTAGACATTATTATGAGAGAATACTACACCATTTTTTTGATTGATCAAATGAGGACCATGATTCTTTCTGAAGTAGTGCTTAAATGGTCTAACTTCTAATAAACATGTCTGTCGCAATTGCAGTATTGACTGCTAGCAACTGAAAGTGAACATTTTTGATAAAACAGAACTTTCATAACAACTAGAAATAGATTCAGAAATGACGGTCTATAACTGCAACCCTGTGTTTCATGCTATGATCATATATATATATATATATATATATATATATATATAATGTTTTGTTAAAAATGAAAAACAAGGAAGATTTTATTAATTTTTTATTTAATTTTTCCAGTGTTCTTACTTGTTTTCTTTTTGCAGGAGATAAGAAGTGTAACAATGTTCATAACTTTCAACTTTCTAAGTGCTTTCAGTCACTTCACTGGCCATTTTCAAGGATGTTATTTTTACGATGTTGTTGTTATGTCTTCATGTTTGATTGGCTAAAGACCAATAAATTTATCACTTATCTGTATAAAAAAACTCACAAGTAAAAACTTTAGTCTTCTTAACTGTAATACCCAATGCCCAGAAAGGTATAAGATAGCAGTAATAACAAACTTCTTAAATAGAACACACCAAAATTTTGCCCCGCAAAGAATATTTTTGAGTGGACTAAAACACATAAAGCAAACATTAGTCAACAATAATTTTCCAAACAACATCATTGATAAACAAATAGAATTATTCTTACAAAAAATACATGACACTTGTATTAAAAACAACACAAAAAAAAATAAACATATTTTATTGCAACCAAAAGCACATTAATTATAAACAGGACAAATTGTCTATATGGAAAATTATTAAACACCATATTTCTACAATAATTCCTAAAAAACATGTAAAATTTAAAATATATTATAGAAAATAGAAAACAGCAAACCTTGTTTTTAATGATAATAATTCCATCAAATCTAAACTAGCTATAAGTAATATAGTGTATGAGTTTCAATGCCCTGTACAGGATTGTGTTTCTTGTCATAAATCAATTACCAATATTGGCCATACTACCACTTCTCTGAGAAGACACCTTACATGTCACCTATAAGGCAATAAAAAATATTTAGTATTTTTTTTTTTAATCATTTCACCCTGAGCAAGGCAGAAATGTCACTGATGTGCAGGGGGCTACATAACTGTAAAAAGATTAATTAGAAAAGAGTGAGGAGTACAAACTAGTTAGAAAGGAGTAATAGAAAGCTGAGAAAGCAGGTGCGATGACAGATACATAGGTGGAGAGAAAGGGAAGGATATACGGGGGTGGGGAGAGAGCTAAAGTCCAGTGGTTAGTAGATGAGTATTGACTTTGCATTTAAATTTCTGGAGGTTGTAGCCGTCAGGAAAGCAAGAATATGAGAGCAAGTTCCACAGGCGGGAAGTGCAAGAGAAGAAGCTGCAGGAGTAGAATTGTCGTTTGCATTTGGCTAACCTGACTGTGAATGGGTGGGACCCAGTTGCCAGTCTGGATGCACGAGTAAACATCTGTTGAGGAGGCACCAGTGACTTAAGTTTGTCCGAGCCCACAGAAACTTGCATCATGAGTGTTCTTAATCATCACTGATGATTAAGATTGTCAATGATGTAAATTTCACTCGTTGAAAATTTGAATCATTTTATAGCAATATATATATTGGCTCTGTAAAAAAATAATTTTTAATAATATTAATAGAATCTTCTTTGGGATTTTACCATCAAGTTGCTTGCGTTTTAATATATATATATATATATATATACATATATTATACAATATATATATATATATATATATATATATATAGAGAGAGAAGTTTGTCAATTAACTGAACAGAATTATGGTGACTTTGAAGTTTTATGAAGGCATTATTATGATGTCTTCACTCTTCCAAAATTTTGTTTCTTCTGCTGCTGTTTCCCAATTTTTTGTTATTTAAATGGAGTCTTGTGTAATATAATATCTTTGTATATCAGTGATTCTAAAAGTGCATAATTGCTTTTTATTGCTTTTTATTGTGTTGACTTCTTTTTACCACATTTCAGTGAATGTCTGCTTAATTGCATTATTGGCCTCTTCTTATCATTTTGGGTTGACCTCTTATTTTTAATTTTTTGCCATGATTAAGTGTTTGTGTTCTTGTGCACATTTATGTTTGTCTATTTGTGGGCTTGGTGTGTGATTTTTTTATATTTGGTGATTGTTACATTACTTCTTAATTTTCTGTTTTTTGTTATTTTTTGTTATAATTGAGTGTTTTATTAATGCTCTGACTTAATATCAAACAGTCTATGACAAAAACCTGCTTGCCAATAATGCCTTTCTATCAGTAAACCATTGAAAAATTGCAATCTTGGCATTGAGCATTATCACAATTTAACACTACGCATCTTTCATTCAGTAATGAATTAAAACACTCTTAGCTACTGGCGTATGCTTACATAATATATCACATGCTAAAAGGCTGCCTTCTTTTACCAAAACCCCCAAAGCTCAGAGGTAGAATTACCAACTGCTAACAATTCGGTCAGGTTTTAATCCTGGCTAGAAAGCAATCGGATGTCTAACCGTACTGATCTGCGGATATATATATCTATGTAGCATTAAAATTATTTATTTAAATCTACCAGTCTGAATATTCAAGAAATCTTGTTAAAAAATATGTATACTCTAGCAGGAATCTGTTTTGTAAATGAGCTAGTGTTTCTCTAACTTTGCTTGTACAACACAAATCCTTCTTTTTTAATCTGCCGTCCTTGAGTTCCCACACACATCACCAATGTAAAGATCTTCTTTTTATTTTCTCCTTTTCCCACTGCTTCAGCCACCTAGTGCTTTTTATTACATGTGGCACACACATTTAAAAAGATGTAAGTTTTTCCTCTACATTTTATAAATATTCAATTATTGCTTTATTACACATGACACATATCTGACCAATGAAATCAAACCTCAATCAACATACTGTCTCTGTGGATTTTTAAAGATTTTTTGTAAATTTTTAAAAAAATTTTAAATCATTTGTTTTTAAAAAAAAATCTCTGAAGAAACTTGTTGAAGTGAAACGTTAAATTAAAAACACTTTTTTCCTATCTGTTCTTTACTTATTGTATTCATCTTGTTGGATTTCAATCCAGATGTTCAATTCACTCATATATATATATATATATATATATATATATATATATATAAATACAGTAGGCCAAAAATCAGCAAACTTAATAATATTGATAATAATATTAATATTGTTTATTGCATATTAGCAGGCTTTTTGACCAAATGGTAGCATGAGGAGAAAGATATTAAAAACAATAGCTTTTAGACATGCCTGTGTCTTTTGTCAATTAAAATAATGACTGTTATGTTCTGAATTTGAAATAAAAAGAGACAAACAATAGTTTACTGAATAAGAAAATAGAATGAATATATTTAAGAAAAATATCAGTCAGTTAAGTGCTATACGTGATACACGCTTTTGGCGATCATGCCTCAAAAGAGACTTGACTGACTGGGTAGAAGATTATCTCGCAGTAGGTTGCCATTGCTTTCTGTGGTAAACTAGTTGTCAGTTAAGGTTATAAAACCCAATCTGTCCTGTTATTTAACCCATAACTGGGGGAAGAGACAGATTAATACCTTCCCAAGGGTATTTGCATGTAAGTGAATGCAATAAATTCAACTGGAATTCAAACTCGGCTCCCTGATTTGGCATATTTGGATTTCCACTGCACCACAACACACAAAAAATATAGCATGTCTTAAAAGAACTGCTTCCTATATTGTAGCCATTTCATGTTTGAAGAACTATAACAATAATGATGATAATCATTTTCAAATGTTTAAATGACATTTGAGGCATTTAATAAAATGCATCAAATATTACCAATTCCTTTTGTCCCTTTTTTCCTTACACATCCTCTTCAAAGATCTCTTGCCGCCTGATTCTGATCTGGCAGTTGGCAAAGTTTCTTCAGTCTTTCATATGCCAACCAGATCAACTGTACCAGATGATTAGGTCATGTGATTTTCCAACCCTCAAATTATCAGCATCGAGTATGAAAGTATTTTCATAAAATCACTTTTCTGCATGAGATAATGGCAGATGAAGAGATTGCAATTTGTCATCTGTTACAATCATCAACTTTTAATGTCATTCTAATTGGCTCTGGTGCCAAACTGATTGTCGGCCTTTATGCCAAGAGATTGGCGGTTGAGAACAAACTGAGTAAATACCTTTATTGCAGGCCCTGGAAAGACTGACAAAGCCAGATTTTGATAAAGAATATAACATTAAGAGCTGATTCACAATTGCAAGTTCCTTGATACTCAAATTTGGGTTTTTTTACACTGAAAACATGAAAAAATAATGAACTTATCTATAAGAATTAAAATGTAGTGTAATGTTAGTAATGTCTTATAAATTTTCAAGATTTAATTTTTCACATGTAAAATGTTTATTCACTTCTGGAATTTATGAAATTATTGTAAGATTAATGGTGAGGTATATGGTTTCAAGTCTTTCTTCAAACAATCTATCTTCTAGTGAAGATGTGAGGAATTCCATTGTTTCCTGATAGATATTTACAAAACTTCCTGTCATTTAGTTGTTATGTGTGTGTCCAGCTTAAGTTCAGTTGTTCAGTTGGGTTGACTTCCTGTTTATGTTGGTTCATTGACCAAAATCTTTTGAGGCTCAATTCTGCACTCAGGGACTTTCAGGACATGTTTTAGGTTAATCCTCAAGACACCTAAGTCTTTTAACTTTCTGAGATTATACTGACCAAAACACTTATTTATATTGATATCTCTAAGGATTAAAACCCACTATATATTAGGGTCACTACAGTTCAATTCTTTTTAGATCAATAGCTCTGATGAATGTTAAATTTTATTTAGACTTTTGGTATTTCCCCCTTTTTAATTTTTAATCACTTCACTTCAAGCAAAAGTAATAATGCCACTAGGATGCAAGGAATTACTGGAAGTGAAGGAGAGTGAGAAGACTTTAGTGAGGAGAAAGGACAATAAAAGAACAGGTTTCAGGAAGACAGAAGATGGCAATAATGCCACTAAGATGTAAGGGGTTACTGGAAGTGAAGGAGAGTGAGAAGACTTTAGTGAGGAGAAAGGACATTAAAAGAACAGGTTTCAGGAAGACAGAAGATGGCAATAATGCCACTAAGATGTAAGGGGTTACTGGAAGTGAAGGAGAGTGAGAAGACTTTAGTGAGGAGAAAGGACATTAAAAGAACAGGTTTCAGGAAGACAGAAGATTGCAAATGGCATTTAAATTTTTGAAGATTATAGGTGGCGAGAAAGCAAAAAATTGAAAGTTCCATGGATGAAATGTTCAAGAAAAGAAACTGTGCTTGATTCTAGCTAGTTCAACAGTAAAACAGTAAGGCCTATTTGCCAATCTAGTAGCACACTTAAATTCATGCAGTCGAGACCTTAAGCAGGAAAACTCCTCCAAACAATTGCCATGAAAATTTGTTATTTCTTTTCATAATCATCCCATCCCAACCAAGGTAGGACTGCCACTGGTGTGCAGGGGTTTTACAATGAGTGATGAAAAAGGGTACAGGGATGTCAAAGAAAGATTAGATTTAAGGAGGTGGATAAAATTTATCGATGGGATTTAGGTAGACAGAAGTTGGCAACTGATGATGAATTTAAACATTTGGAGATTGTAGCTCTCAGAGAAGCAAGTATACAGAAGGGGGTTTCAGAGATGAGAAGTGTGAAAAAAAGAAACAGAGTAGAAGTGGCAGTTACATTTGACTATTTTGATGGTAAAAACCTTGATGCCAGTCTAGTAGCATGAGTAATTCATATAGTCAGGGCACCAGGGAAAGAAGCTCTTCACATTAGTAAGAATGTGACCAAAGTTGAGATGCTCTGGTATGAATCATATACCACAATAGAAACTGTATAAATAGCATTCGCTGCATATTTTATGCATGTGTGACACTAAAATGCAAAAAACTTTGTTATAACTATTTATATTTTGCAAAGGACTTACTTTACTTGACAAAAATGTTCTCTATCTTTTTACTTTCAATTGCTTTCAGGCACTTCATTGTCCATTTTCAAGGATGTTTTTTTCTGATGTTTTTTTCGGATGTTTTTTTCGGATGTCTTCATGTTTGTTGGTCATGTAATTTTTGTGTTTCTTTGTATTTTTGAAAAAAGAGAGTTCTTTAAAGTTATCATGTGTATGCAAAACTGGACATCGTATGAGCATTTCTGTACTTTTTAAAAACTTTCAAAACTCCATTTCCATTGTTAAATAATGTAAGGAGAAAATTGTTTGATATATAGTGCCTCTGATATTTGTTGCTTATACATGAGAACTACTAAAACTAAAACATTAGATTGTTTGTGTAAATATTCTCAGATATAATTTGTAGAGAGCACAATATGAATAAAAGAAAGAGACAAGTGTTATATATTCTGGGGACCATCAGAATATAGATAGTTGAACTTGAAAAGAATTTATTCCTGTCAAAGGCAAAACAAATGTGATGATCTCAGTCAATGCTGGAATGCAAAACAAAAATAAACTGTATTGAGGAAACAACACCGATTTTCAAAGTTACAAAATATAAACAATGGAAGTAGTTTAATTAAACTATTTGGTCAGAAATGAATATAATTTACATTAAATTATTTCAGGTTACAAAAGAATAGATTATATTTTAGAGCCGACAAGAAATATGCTTTGCATCAACCTGTTGAAATTGGGAAAAGTTGAACAATGAAATAACAATAACGTTCTTACGTCAAAATGCAACTGGCCAAAGATAACAATTGGTGATTAGGCCTGCCCGAGAATGATTTCATTGGGTGAAGCTTGACAGAGCCTGAACTTATAGATAAGACCAGGTTTTTACAGGTCCAAACAGACAGAGGTAGAGAGCAGACAAGCTTGGATGCAAAGAGAACTCAAGGAAAGATAACTCTACTCGTCACTCCCTTATATGTGCATGTCTGCCTGACCACTCCTCTACACACAATTGTCATGGTGATTGCAGAGAATAAGCCAGTGAATATATTTTTGTACACATGTTATATGTCATTATATTTCAAGCCGATCATATACATTTGTTTGCAGATATAAGCCTACGTCACTCTGGTCTTCCTTCACTTTGGTATACAACATCATAGGTATATAATACAAAAAAAACTGTTGTCCCCTTCTTTATTAACATGTTTACAATATTTCGACTATTCTATGCATTGACCTTCTTCAGGTGCTAGAAATTTTGAACTGAACCCTTTATTTTGATCACGAGAGTATATCATTCTCATTTCATGCAGGATGTCACATTCGGTATCATGTAGTTATCTCCCTTTAACTTAATCCTCTAAGTTATTTGTTCATCCCTGCTGTAACCTGGTATTGAACTCACAACTCTAGTCACTGGAGCTAACCAATGCCTACATCCATTGGGCCATGTTTCCTTGAGGACATCAGTATATGAATTTCTGGGACTTAAGCCTTATGTTTTGACAATCATTTTTTATCAGAATTCATATTGTAATTTTTGATGCAAATGATTTTCTCTTGAACTCTGTATTACTGGTTCCCATATTGTATTAATCTCTATGCTTGGCCAGCTTAGGAGAATTTTGTGGCCTAGCATATGTGCTGATTCCTTAAGTTTACATAGTTTCCAGTAGTGTTCTCTATCAACCATTTCGACCTCATTCCATAGGGGGCAGTGATCCTTTTTCTGCTAATATATGTGGGCAGGTATAGCTGAATCCATATGAAGATGAGAAAAACTGTCTGAACAATGTTAATAATGTAAATATTACTGCATCTCTGAAATATAGACAGGTAAAAAGAAAACTGTGTTTAGTTTTAGCAGACACATTTTAGCCATCGATGGACTTTATCAAGGCAAAAAAGAAATTAATTTATTTGGAACAAATATCTATAAACAAAAACAAAATGTTCTTGGTTACTAGAAAATTATAAAATGCTCATAGTTATTCATGAGGTCAACTGAAAAATATTAGATATTTAATTACGTCATTATGCATTCTCGAAGGAAATTTTTCATATGAAGTATATTGTTTGGATTGTTATGGTATACGATATTGAAGTGATGGATTTCACCATTTTCTTAAGTTTTCTTGATATGTGTGTTGTATATGTTGGCTTGGGAGAGTACTGGTTCTATGAAGAAAGGTGGATTTGGTAAAACTGGGATGCAAATTAATATTTTAATAATGTTCAATGGCAGCACTTTTGAAGATTTTCCTTCTGAGTAAATTATTTTCTCTTTTGATTTTGTTTTTACTTGTAAGTACTTTGTTTTAAATAAATTCATTTCATTTTTGCCTTGATAAAGCCTGTCAGTGGATGAAATGTGTTGGTTAAAACTAAATACAGTTTTCCTCTTGTTTCTTTCTTTTATTTATTAAATTGTTTGCAATATTACAAGACAATTTTTTATACAAGTTGCCTTGAAGTAAATGGAATTTTAGAACAGGGTTGCTGGATCAGGTTTGTTTTGAAAAACTAGAATATGAAGAAGGATGAGAAAATGCTTCTATCTTTAATTTTTGTGTTTGGTTTTCATTGGATAAGCAGACCTCATCCATATCTATTTTGTCAAGCAGCGTTCATGTGTATAATTCATATGTGTTTGTGTATTCTAGTATGTTCATGTGACATTTGGATGATAATGTATATTCGTTTGTTTTTGCTTGTGTGTGTGTAGATATCTAGTAGGAATTTTTATCCATGATTGGTGGTTGCTTGCATGTTGTTTTGGGAATGTTTTTCTGTGATGTTGAAAGCATTTAAGTTATACCAGTTGTGATAACATGTGTACTTATTCTAGATTCTTTAAGTATGAATTTTATAAATGTTGGTATATTATAACATGTGTTAATGTGTGTTTATAAATGGTAAAATATTTATCAGAAATTCCTCAAAGTATTTAATGTATAAAGAATTACTGTCTTTTCTCATTAGGGTGGCATAATTCTAATTGTATAAATGCCCCTCCTAATCCTAAGCATAAGTGGTAATTTTGGTATGACTTTCAGTTTTACCTTATATTTTATTAAAGAATATATTTTTAATGTTAAAGTTGATTTTGCAGGTCATCTTTCTACTTTTGTGCTCAAAAATTCAAATATATAATTGTATGATATAGGCAGTGGATGTCTTAGATTACAAAAAAGGGTCATAAAGTGCATTTATTTATCTTTGAGTTTTATATTTCAAATTTTTGGTTTTATTTTAAAAACTTTGCAAAGTGCACATGCACACAAACACTTGCACATATGCAAGCATATATGCATGCTCAGAAGCACTGCCCCCGACCTACAAATGTACCTCAGTCAATCTGTTGACTAATAAAGAATAGTCTCTTTCCTTGTTATTGCACTTAATGCAATATTTCTCCATTAATCATATAGATTTAGCATTATACAATGAAAATTAGAAATTAAAATTCTGCTAATAACTGTTTCTGTCTACAGACTTAATGACCTATCCTTGCACAGGGAAACACAAGCACACAAGCACACACACACACACACACACACACACACACACACACACACACACACACTAAGAAAATAAATAAAATATAAAGGAATTTTTTGGAGGGATTTCAGGAGCAAATTTTCCAAAGTCAGACCATATGAATGAAATTACTCATCACTATGGCAACACAATGACTGATTCATTGAGACCAGAGTTATTATTAGGCTTTAGACAAAGGGCTTTCCAGGAACACTGATGATTGTTTACAAGTTGCCATGAAAAAGAAGAACAACAGGAATAGAAGAAAAAGATAAATGGATAGAGAAAAGGAAGCAAAGGCAGGAGAGAAAAGGGGGAATAAAGAAAAAGCTGGGCTGGGTGAGAGAACAGTGCATCTGTCGGCGCCTGTGGAAGGAATCCATTTCCTTGGATGCTGTTCACTGATGCACACAACTGTTTAGTACAGAGATGACAGCCGATAACTTTTCAGAATCGTTTGGAATCATTGGTCTGCTGTGGATCAAATGATAGAGGCAAATTCAAAATGGGATATCAATCCCAAACGAAAGAAAATAATACTCTTTATAACTGGTAAGCTTTGAAAAAATTATCATTTTTCTTATCCGTCCAACACATGAAAATATTTTAGCTTTGTCTTTCTATAAACTTATACACTTAGTGAAAATCAGTTTTTGTTGATAGCACAAAGGCTTCAATAAGCAACAAATTATCTATAACTGAGATTTTAATTTGCTTTGTAAATTACAAAATAAGCTGAGAATAAAAGGTTCTATACTTTAATCTCAAATCAGTCTCAGCAATACAAGACAATAGATATAAACAACTTTTGTTCAAAATAGTCCTATATATATTATTAGTAGTATTAGTAGTATTATAATGATTATTATTATTCAGTTATATTTGTTTTTAGAATTATCCTCATCTTTGTTGTTTTTTCAAACATTTCACTTGATTAATTTAGCAGCCTACAAATACCCTTGGAAAAGGTATTAATCTGTTTCTTCCCTCCAGTTATGGGTTAAATAATAGGACAGATTGCACAGAAAGCAATGGCAACCTACTGCAGGATAATCTTTTGATCAGTCAGTTATGTCTTTTTCGAGACATGATTGCCCAAAGCATGTATCATGTATGGCACTTAACTGATTCTATTTGAATATGTCATCCAGTAACTAATCTTAAAGTATAAAGCTATTTAAAGATGTTACTTAGAGCCGAGTTCAAATTCCAGCCAAATTCATTTCATTCACTTATGCATAAGTACCCTTGGGAAAGCTATTAATCCATTTCTTCTCCCTCTATCAATGGGTTGAATAACAGAACAGACTGAGTCCTTGGTAGGCAAGTAGTCTTCTCCTTAGTCAGTCATGTCAAAAAAGAGAACTGATCGCTTAAGTGTGTATCATATATGACAATTAACTGAGTGACTTAGATACTACATGTATCTAAGAAAAACTGAAGAACAAGCCAGTTAAAATACTGTGGGAAGAAACAGTAAGGGTGGGGTAATAGTCTAATTGAATCATTAGAAAATACAATAGCATCTAATATTATAGAATGAAAGTTTTAAAATATTTTGTGGGGAGATCCTGAAGAGTTGATCAGGGTAAGAATTGCTGTGAATCCTGTTAAAAACTTTTTCTCAATTTTGGTAAATTTGTATAAACATGAACCAAAAAAAAGAAAAAGGTTCTAGAATATAAAAGTGTTTATTAAAAAAATGTGTAGCATTAAAAATTAGAGAACAAAATTGTAAATACACGTGTAAATTAAATTAACAACAATTATTGGTGTAACATTGATACTGAATATTAATAAGTCATGTACAACTCATGACATTTAATTACTTCTGCACATCCATGACCACAAGACTTTACTAATTTGTCACATTGTTCAGGCATAATATTTTGTCCCATTCTTCATGCTGTTTCTGCCACCAATCAGACATTGTCATTGGTTTTCATTTTCTAACATTATGACCAATGATCTCCCACTAATTTAACAACTGGATTGAGATATTGATTATTATAGGCCATTATATAACCTTAACATTTTCAGTTTTAAAGAATTGTTTTACCACTTTTGCCCGATGACAGATGGCATTGTCTTGCATAAAAATGAGCCCAGGAAAAGGAAATGCTTTTAGAGATAAATGCAATAAACAATATTCTTATCAGTTAATTGCTATACGTGATACACACTTGGGCGATCATATTTCTTTTGATCTATGACTTACTAGCCAGAATATTTTCCTGCTGTAAGTTACCATTTCTTTCTGCAGTAGACTGGTTGCCAACCATGACTAGAGAACTCAATCTGTCTTGCTATTTAACCAACAGCTGGAGGGAGAAGTGATGAATTCATACTTTTCACAAGGGCATTTACGTGTAAGTGAATGTAACAAATTTAACTGAAATTTGAACATGGCTCTCCAATTTCTCATTCTGAGCTGATATCCATTGAACCACAACATATACTGTATAATTTTTACTTTGCTATGAATGGTTCAACAAAAGTGCATCAGAACATTCCCCATACCAATGCAATACCATAACTGTTTTTCACACATTTGTGTACTAACATCTCAAATGATTTTTTTACATTTTTGGCAAACACTTTACATCATCTTATATATTGTTTACCATCAAAACCAACCAAAATTAAACTTGGTTCCTTTATTGAAAAAAAAAACAAAAACTTTTGTGCTATTTTCATTAGATCATACAATGTGTTCATTTGCAAAGGTTAGTTGCACTTTTTGATTCTTCAGGTTGATAAGGAGGATGGTGGTAGAAGTATAGGTATGAATTATTATATTTATTCATTAAATATTTATTTATTTAATAATATGAATTTATTAGCATATTACCCATAAAAAATTATTAGATTATTTATATATGGATAGGTATTTCTGCTTAGTATCAGACTTCCTGTGGGCTATTCATCAGATCATTCTTCATCCCTCTACCTAAGTGCATTTTCTGTATGATCTGCTGAGGATAAAACTGTTACTCCTAAGCTACCTAGGTTCTGTGCACTCTTTAAAAAGCACTACACCTAAATGTGTGTGTGTATAGACATTGTGTTTTATATACAGAAATAATTAAATGAAGTGACTTCATCTTGGTTTACCTGAAATTCTGCAAAATGAAGCTGCTCTCCTTTTTTCACCATCATAGAAAAACTTTGCTGCCTATAATCATATGATGATGTTATCTCTTGTATTAATCCTAACTGACCAAGCACAAAAAAAGATTTTATTGTTGTCATTATAATTTGATTTACAAAGGATCCATTCTCTGATGTCAAGCATCACATGCCCAGCACTTGGCATCAGATTGCATTTATCCTTTCGTAACTTGTTGCATGCAGTAGTTAGGTTTTATACTTGTAAAATAATCTGCAATGCACAAATAATACCATTTACCAGCTTTTATTTAAATTCAATTCTCATTTTCTTCAAATTTGATTCAAATTTTCTTGGCCATTATTTGGCTCCACAAGTAAAATAATATGTTAAAGTCTTAGATTACAAAGAGTCCAAAACCGACAATAATTTGAGTTATCAGTGATTTTCTCATTAATTTTTATATTTATTTGCAGGACATTTGATTGTTGGGGTCAAACTTTTATTCTTTCTTGTCACTTTATATATTCATTTTCAATAGGATTTGTTCCTATTATTTCTAAAAATTATAAAAATATCAGTTTCTTGAAGATAAATTGTTGTGCTAATGATTAAACACATAAAATCATGTATTTGATTTTATATAAGATCTCCTGTTTGTATGGTATGGTGCTGAGTCTTGTTGCCTGACATAGGGTCTTTCAGCAGCTACCTTTTTGACCCAGAGCAGCACTACCTTCTCAAACACATTGATGCTGGTTTCCATGTTGAGCCTGAGACCCTCAATAACAAATTCAGGAGTTCTTTTTTTATCGGAATGATCAGAGAGACTTTTTCAAGCTGCTGTACCATTCATAACCACCATTAGATTCATCCAACTCTTTCCACATTCTTTGAATTTTCTCCACATTGACACCAAAACACACTGAAATGTTTGTATTGGCGCTTCTGGCAGACCACACACATGCTGTTTCCAAATTTCTGACAGGGTGAAATTAAAAGTATAATATTGCATCAATTTACCC
This sequence comes from Ascarosepion bandense, assembly GCA_037127315.1. Classification (NCBI taxonomy): domain Eukaryota; kingdom Metazoa; phylum Mollusca; class Cephalopoda; order Sepiida; family Sepiidae; genus Ascarosepion; species Ascarosepion bandense. The sequence continues at coordinate 191,333 of JBBBDQ010030121.1, forward strand.
ATTGCACCCTGTATATGCAGGTTTTATTTAAAATGACAGACAAGGGGTGATGCTTAAGTTTTTTATGTAATTTTACATGTAATCTTCTGATTTTTTCTTTTGAGAACATAAATTATATAAAAATTGTCTAAATGCTTTGTTTATCCAAGCACTTTCAGCTATACTGTTAGCCATTTTTGAGAACAAATGTTATTTTATGTGTAACAGAATGTATGTGGTGTTCATTTTACATGTGATCTTCTGATTTTTTTCTTTTGAAAACAAATTATATAAAAATTGTCTAAATGCTTTGTTTATCCAAGTGTTTTCAGCTGTGCTGTTAGCCATTTTTGAGGATGAATGTTATTTTACATGTAACAGAATGTAAGTGGTGTTATGTATGATGTAGAGTAGTGGTATGTGTTATGTAACGGACCTGGTAAGCATCTTTTTATCATGCTCATAGTTGATGTTATTGAGTGTTTGATTTTGTTTTTATTAATAAGGCCGCCATTATTTTTAATCTTTTTTGCATGTAGATAATGCAATGATATCTGTGTTGTCAACAAGTATGTTCCATAAATGAGATCAGACTGAGCTCCATTGAGAGAGATGCAATGTGAGTTTTTAAATCAGTTTTATAGTTGTATGGCTGATATAATCATTTACAAAACTAGAATCAAGAACACAGTTCTTCAAGGAACATGAAATTCATAAATAATGTTGGTTTGTTGTAGTTTGGGTCTTGTGGGTGAATTATTATTTTTGATGAGGAGGTTAGTCTTTTTAATTTATTATAATAGATTATTAATTTAATTTTTGTTAAATTCAAACAATGTCTCATCAGGTAGTAAACATTATTTTATTTATTTATTTAAATATTCATAGCTCTATATTGAGCACTGTTTTAAATTAATGTTTTGAACGTTGCGAATATTTTCTTTATTCCTTATTCATTTGGATATATATATATATATATATATATATATATATATATATATATATATATATATATATTCTTCATTTTGTTTATATATCAGTATATCTTAATATATCTCTAGGAATATTCATTGGTACATATTTTTGCATGCATATATATGTACACTGGCATACAGTTATGAGTTTGCATCTGCAGGAATATGTTTCTTTATATCTGGTCTGTTAAGAGTGCAAAGTATGAGCTTCACCAAATTAAATTTCGTCTCCCATTCAGGTCATCAAGTGCACGTCAGTTTCAATAAAATTGCAGTATGAATGCAGCCCAAGTGCACTTGTATCTCTGTCTCTCTTCCTTTGTGCACGTGTGTCTGCACATGTGCAGCAATGACTGTCCACATGCAAGATGTATCTTCTATATACTTACGTTAAAAACAGGATGGCTTCATAATGAAACACAATCCTATTAGCTGTTTACACCAGGGGGTCGAGAGAGGTAAAAACATTCACACCTCCCTTCCTCTTCCTATTCTCAGCTGGTCATTGATCCTAGTGCTACAACAGTAGGGTTTTATGCAACATTGCACACAGCAGGCTGAAGTATAATGCTGGCAATATATTGAATTAAGAGGGAGGAAATCACCAAAATAAACAAAAGACAATTGTTGTCAATATTTGACTGCTGATTCTCTCAAAAATATTATCAAAAGAGATACTGCAGCCGCTACAACTGAATAAGTACAGGTACACCTTTAATATTACCAATGTCTTGGCAGTCATTTTGTTTTGACAAAGTTGAAATTTCTGTGTCCACCAAACTAAGGTTATTGTTGTTTATTAATATTGTGAGATCCTTGTATAATATTATTTACCATTAACATTTCCAATTCTTTTTCTATGTGACATCTTTCTTCTGGATATGGGCAATCATGGCTCTCCACAATTTCTTCTTTTTTGTATCTCTGAGTAAGATTTTCTTTTTGCTATCTCTCCTAATCTCTGTTCTGTCAACCATTCAGACAGTTTCATTTGGCAGGTTATTCATTACTTTCCTCTGTCTCTCTTTCCTTCAATCTATACTGTGAGTGTCAAATTTTCTAAGCCCTCTTTCTTCATTTTGTGCACTAGAAATTTTTAACTGTCTCTTTTTGATTTGAAACATAAGTATCCTTTTTGTGTCCATTTTCTCCCAAATGTTGTTGTTGCTCACATGTTTGGTCCATGGTATCCTCAGCATCTTTCTGTAGAACCACATTTCTGTTGTTTCAAGTCTCTTCTTCATCAGTGAAGAGATTTCCCAGCATTTACTTTCATATTAAAGAACTGTTACATAGCAGTTCAGTATTCTTTTTTTTTTTTCGCTTCTACTGAAATTTTCCTATTTCTTAATATTTTGCTTAGACTTTGGAAGGAATATTTTGCTATTTCCATATGTCTTCAGATCTGAGTGTTGCCTTTTTCACCCACTGGAAAAACTTTCCCTAGATATTTAAATGTTTGTTTTTGATGGTAACTATTTTTATTATTAATCTTGTCTTTATAGCAACATTGGAATAGGCACAGTTAATTATTTAGAATTATCAGGATTTATTAAAGAACCTTTACCAATCTCCTTTTATATTTTGAATCTCCTCTGAGATTTATTCATTAATAGTAAACAAATTATTATTATTATTATTATTATTATTATTATTATTATTATTTCCTTTGATTTCTGGTGTATACTCATTTCTTTCTGGGTCCCAACCAGAGACCTATGTTCAGAAATGACACCAAGACATTTGCCACTGAGCATTCTTTGAGAAAAATAACATCAAAAGCCTAAGATCATCACCATTCTACATATATCAATGATCTTATCCTGAAATCAACAATCACTGGCCTCTAAAGAATTAATTATTTTATCATTTGATATTTTTTTTTAAAGTTGCTTGTTGCAATTGGTACTGCCAGTGATTGACTGTTTCATAACTTCTTTATATTACTGTTGGCATCATCATCATCATCATCATCACCATCATCATCATTTAATGTCCATTTCCATGCTAGCATGGGTTGGATGGGGTTTTCTTGATGGCTTCATTATTGAACCATCATGAAATATTAGAGCAACTTTTACAGATTCTCTTACTGACATCAACTAATTTAGGAAAATGGAAACTCAGTGTTTTTATCGCGACACCATCTCCAGAAAGATTAACTACTAAAGTTAGAGTTCAGCCTACCCTATTCTACACAGAGTAAGTGAAGAGATTTTTATTTCAGAGATTTCTTTCTCTTAGACAAGTCTGCTATCCAAAGCTAAAGACACTTATCTAGCCTGACTTTTCCGTTTTTTTTAAGTGACCCCAGTTTGAGGTTTAACTATTTGCTCATAGCTAGAACCCTAATAGGTGCTACAACCTGCATCAGGATAGACCTAGGAACAACAGTAATTAAGAGATATTTTAACACTTCTCTAAACCTCCTGAGCAGAGGCCTTGCTGCTGGATGTAGTTTATCATCATAACAAGGTCTAAAATACATTTATTGTATCATACATCTAGCTTGTTTTTTTTTGTTTTTTTATGTAAATCATAACATAACACCATCTGTTGATATTCTGATCACCCATTAACCAAAGCCCTTATCAAATAATCCTATTCTTTCATCAAATTGAGTGGTTTTGATTTTAATCTTGTTTTTTCTGTTTTTCCTTTTTTTTTCCTGGCTATAATTTAGTGAAATACATTTTCTAGTGTTATGAATTAGTTAAATATTTATTTGTGATAATTTTTATATGACAAATTTTTCTACTACTTGTAATGTATAGAATTTTTATTAAAGCATATTGAAAACAGGGGAAAAAGTAAAAAAAAAATTACAATGCTTAAAAAAAATTAAATAAAATCGATTTGAGGGAATGATTCCCTAAACTAATTAGATCTGTGCATGGCTGTAAAATCATGACTACTTAAAGATGCAATAAAAAGATAAGAACAAAAATAGAAGAATGGAGAAAGGCAAAGAAAACGAATAAGAGAAGGAAAGAGATGTAACAGGGAAGAAAGAAAGAAAGAAAGAAAGAAAGAAAGAAAGAAAGAAAGAAAGAAAAGAGAATAAAAAAGAAAATAATTAAGGCTGCAAAAACACTGCAAAGCTATAACATGAGAGGAAATAGAAAAATTAGGCCTAGATAACCACATATTGAGGGAAAAGGGAGATCATCACCTCCTATGGCATGAAGATGAAATAATAGATGGTGATCACTACTGGAAAATACAAAAACTTAAGGAATCAACTATGCTAGGCCACAAATATTTCCTAAGTTGACCAAGCATAGAAACAAATACAATACAGGAACCAGTAATGTGTAGTGATAGAGAAAAACAATTACAAAAATTGAAATTGTAATATGAGCTCTGGTAAAAAATGGTTACTGAGCCATTAGGTTTATAAGTCCCAAAAATTATCAAGGGTATAAAAGCATTGCTTAAATTCAGTGACTTGACTCAAAGAGTTGTGATACCTGGCTAGAGCAGAGGTGAACAATAATTGGAGAGTTGAGTTAAAGGATGATAACCAATACTGAGACATCTGGAGGAAACATGACTCATGGAACTAGAACAATCTGCTTTGGTGAATGAACTAAATGATTCAGATTGAAAAGAAGGTTAGAGTATATAATGACTGAAACAACAAAAATGAGGACAACAATCTGAAAAATATAAATAGTGAAAAAATAATTAAGTAACAAAAAAAGGAAAATCAGGAAAAAAGCACTAAATAAGAAATTAGAATAAATTGGTGTTGTATTGCCAAGGTGGATATGATACACAGAGAAAGTGTGCTGCAGTATTATTCAGAACAATATTCAGTGCTAAACAGATGTATACAGAACAGTACAATAGTTACAATGACAGACAAGACAGAACTTAAAACACAGAGGTAAGGGTTTAGATTGCAATAGTCGCCAAAGTAATCAGTTTCAATATTACTTGAATAACACTCAAATATGACACCTTGAATGCTAATATTCTTTGCTTAAATAGACCATTTCAGCCATGGACCATTCCATCATTGAGAGTGCTACAAGGGTGTCAGCCACTCTACAACAGAATGTAAAAACATTATTCATAAAAGTAAAATTAGGGGAGCGTGAGAAGGATCTGCATTCATGAATAACTGCAAAAGATGAATCTTATTTGAATCAGTGGGAAGAGATGTGAGCTATAAGAGAGTGTGTGCTTGGTGAAGGCAGGTATGGTTTTGGGTGTGAAGAAGTGATGAGCTTATTGAAATACGGCATGGGGTCACATATGGCAAAGGTAGGAAGAAAAAACAGTAGATGCAAATATTAAAATATATTGAGGATTTCTCAAAAATGTTATTTACAATCACTCAATAGCATATGCATAAATTTATATGCACACATGCATACATATTAATATACAATTTAGCACTATATATATATAATTCCAAGTGAAGAGGACTCAAGGTTTTTTTTATATTTTGAGTGCTCTAGCATTTATTTTATTATGAACAGTGCTCAATATAATGAGTATTATAGAGCTTAATATAATATAATATAATTATGTGGTTATGTCAATTTTACATTGCGACATGGAAATTTCTATGTTTCGAGATTAATTCTCATCATCAGGCAATGTTGGTGTAGTTGTGCAGATGCTTTACATTTAAATGACAAATACTTTCGGTTTACTGTGAATGTGTGTGTGTGTGTGTCTAATCAGAATTGAGATTCACTTTGAGGTTTGACCCCGAAGAATTTCTGTGCGAACCAACTTTTTTCCTCCACTTTTTTTCTTTTTCCTTGACCCTATTCTTCTCTTGTCTATTTTCCTTTGCATTTATCTGATCTTATCATTTTCCCTTCAGTTTTATTACATTTGATGTGATATTCCTTTTTTTGTAGTACCCATCTCCTTTCTCGTCCCCTTTATTCTATTTGTTAAAGAAAAGATTTTTTTCAAAAAAAAAAACCTTGAACTGCTATTTTTTCACACCATCTATCAATTTACTGTAAAATTTACTATCCTGATACAAAGGGAGGAATTATTAAAAAAAACAAAAAAAAAACAGAAAACCAACTTATTCTATTTTTGGCTTTATTTTCATTTTTATTTTTACCTAATTCGTCGGTGAGCATGTTATTTAATTTAGGTTTTATCAATTTTCTAATGTGAATAATTTACAATGTCTACATATGACATTAATTTCATTGCGTTTATTTAATAAATTTTTATTTTTAAGGGATCTAATAATAAATAGTTTTTCATATAAGCATAATGAACATGGTTCATTTAAGGACTTACATGTTTTGGCTTCTTTTAGGATTTTCCACTTTATTTTGGGTGTTTTTTTTTTTTGTTTCCTTTAGGTACCAATGATATCTCGATAGGGATGTTCTATTTCTGTATTTGCTATTATTAAATGAAGAGGTATGCTGGTAAATTCTCTGCTTTAGAGTGTTTTTAGTACTCCCTATATAGACTTTTATATTGTTTGGGTTTTTCTTCATCGATATTTTGCATTGATAGATTATCGATTCTATCAAACACCTATTTTTTAGCGGACAGTTTATGGGGTTTTTACAATTACATTTTTTCTTGTCTAAATTGTTATTTTCTGTTGTCTGGTTATTTTTACTGGTTTTGTTGAATTTTTTAAAAATATTATTATTGTGGTTTTTTATAATTTTTTTCAAGATTATTCATACAGCTGTAACTTAATTTTATAGTGTTTTTATTAAAGATCTTACTTAGTGGATTTTTCTCCAGGAAGTGTTTCCTAATTAACTCAAGGAATTTTCTTCCCGACCTACCATTTGTCATCTGGTTGTAGGGGGGGGGGGTACCAGATGATTTTCCTATTCCTATTTTTTTCTTTGGGGATTGCTTTTCTTGTTTACATATTTAATATTTGGGTTTATGTATCCACTATTTTTCAATGCAGTATTATAAAAATCGCTATGTTTATTGAACACTTCCTCATTAACCGAGTTTCTACTAATTCTGTATTCTATTGATGAGGGTATATGCTTGATGATAAAAGGAGGATGGTTAGATTTTGGGTGGATGTATAAAGGGTTTGTGTTTAGTTTTTTGTATGGTTGGTGTATATTTTTCTCTAGATCCAAAGTTACATTGAGGAAATCTACTTTTTTTATCTTAGCTTTAACTGTTACTTTTAAATTGAGATTTTTAAACTCCTTGTGTATCATTTCTCTAACCCTGTCTATTTTGAAGTTTGTGGTATTTCTTATTACTATAAGTCCGTCATCTCTATAAAGTCCAATGTCTTTAGTGTTTATTTCCTTGTAGGCTGTGAGATTATATAATATTAATAATCCTACCAGATTTGAAGATTCTGCAGAATCCATCGAACACATCATAATATTAAAATTGTTCTTGGAATTAATTTTTTTCCACTGTTCTTCCTTGTGGATGAGCACAGATGTCTTGGCACTCATTATTATTGTTTTCTCATCCTCTGTTATATCCGAGTAAAGAGTGGTGAATTTATAGAGCTGTAACAAATAGTTTCTTTGATATCGATGGATAGTATTCTTTGATATCAAATTGGATAAAAGAGCAATTGCTCTTTTCTTTTATATTATAGAACCACCCTGTTATATCTGTGGTGTCTTTCCATAATTTCAGTTCCAGCAAATCCTTTATTTGTTTGTTGATTCATTCTAAAATTTTCTTGCTAATTTTTCCTATTTCTGATTTGGTTGTATTTATCATCCTAGTGGTGGGATTCATATTAAAGTTTTCTTTATGGTCTTTTACTGTTATATAGCACTCCCTTGTGTTAAGTTTTGCTACTCTATCACTAATTTTTAATCTATCCGTGATTTTTTTGCTATCTGCATTAATTTTATCTACTAAGTCCACTTTATTCTTATCAACTTTTTTATAGTTCTTTGTTAGGTATTTCATGATTAGCATGTTGTGTTTTTCCGGCGTTATTTTATAGAAATTAGCCGTTTTATCTGCTTTCATGAACACTTTGTCTGATGTTTTTATATCATTCACTACTTTTCCAAGATGTTTTTGGAAATCATTTTTCCTCTCTTGAAATATTGTGCTACTTATTATATCCAGTAAGTCATTTTCGAAGGCACATAGCTTTTCAATGCATGGAGCTGTTTTCTTGCTTTTAAACCCATATGTATTATGTTCTTTTGGTTTTTCTTCTTTGTGTAAGAAGAAATGTGCCTTCCATCTCATCCGCCGGATTAAATCCTGTTTTATCCAATAGTTTCTTGAAATATTCCCCTTTGTTCGTGTTGGGTATATTTTTCAATGAGATTCCGAAATCTGTTTTCTCCATTTTTTTTTTTTTTGTCAAAAAACTTGAAAATAAAACAAACGTGTACAGTGCTCTACCTGTATGGGAGTGAAATAATTCCAAGTGAAGAGGACTCAAGATTTTTTTATATTTTGAGTGCTCTGGTATTTATTTTATTATAAACAGTGCTCAATATAATGAGTATTATAGAGCTTAATATAATATAATATAATTATGTGGTTATGTCAATTTTACATTGCGACATGGAAATTTCTATGTTTCGAGATTAATTCTCATCATCAGATGCTTTACATTTAAATGACAAATACTTTCAGTTTAGTGTGAATGTATGTGGGTGTTTTCTTGTGTGTGTGTGTGTGTGTGTGTGTGTGTGTGTGTGTGTGTGGTTAATATATTAATATATATATATATATATATTATTACAATTTAGCACTATATATATATATATATAAATTGTAATGATGCTTAGTGCCAAAATTGCTGTGTTTTCAGTAGTTTACTGATAGAAATGCATTTTAGACAAGCTGATGTTTTGTCATAAAAGCTCAATATTAAGGTAAGGATAGACCATTAATAGAATGAATGTAAAATTTGTAACTTAGCTGAGCAGTGTGATTTTAATCATGCCAACTCAAAAAGTTCATGAAGGCATTATTGTAATCTCTTCAAAGTCAAGCAAAAAAAGCAAATAAACCTGAAGAGTGAGTACATTATATATATATATATATATATATATATATATATATATATATATATAAGAGAAAGAACAAATGAAGTAAAAATCCACAGTTCATAGCATTTACTTGTTTAGAAAGTGCTTAGAAAGCAGAGCAATATATCATTATAATAATTTGATTATAAGTGATTGTAATAAAAACATTTTATATCACAATACAAAAGCTTTCATGTTTCAATACAACAAATTGCATCCTCATCAGGCAATGGTTAGTAACTAAACTAGTTACTGAGAATTGCCTGATGAAGTACAATTCAAAGTAAAAGCTTTTGGAAAGCAATGTAAAATATTTTTATTATAATTACTTATAATAAAATATTATAACGATATATATGTGTGTGTGTATGTGTGTGTGTGTGTGATCAGATGTCATCAAAGTCATCATGGGCACTCAGAAGCCACCAGCTCTTATACTAAAGATGGAAAACTCTGACATCAAAACTCCTTACATATATTGTGTGATCCACCATGCACTACCCAATGTATTTAAGGCCCCAGGGAGGTCAAACTCTGTGATAATATAGCATGCAATCATCACAAACACCTAACGCGTGGCACACAGTGCACCTGTATGCGCTATGTTGTTTTGATGGAGAGTGTGTGATTTGTGCTGCACAAGCAACTGACCACTTTAAACAAATGTTAGTTGATTGATAGCCGGATGGCTAATAGTTCAACACAGGACAGAAATTCCATGCATAAGTGTGAAACAAAGGGCACCATCTACTGCTGACCCTCCTTTATCGTTTACAATAATAAATATATATTGTCATCCGCAGACAGATTTGTTTCGCCGTATCACAGCTCATCAGTACGGTTAGACTCCGATTGCTTTTTTACCCAGGACTGAAACCCGACCGAAATGGCATCAGTCGGCGACTCCTATGTAGGCATATCAATAAGTTCATATTCTAATGCTGAAAAATCTTTTTTGTATGTTTAAAACTAACATTTTACAAAATATTTAACAATATTTGATTTTCAAAATAATCTCCATCCTTTGTCAATGCAATTAATCCAGATAATTCAGGTAATAACTATATCAGATGTAGACTTAATCCTACACACTGGATCAGATGGTGGTTTCTTCAACAAAGGGGCTCAAAGCTTGCAGATAAGCACATATTTTATTCTCCTAGTAGATGTAATATATGCTGTTTAAAAAAAAAGGCATCTATTACAAATACAGGATGTACATTGTGGTGCAGTGGATATCACCTTAGAATGAGAAATTGGAGATTATTTTCTATAGCCTTGGTTGGCAACCAGTCTACCTCACCCACAAGATAAAGAGGTTTGCATAGGGTCAACACCCTTACCTGTAAAAAAGACAATTTACAGAAGCATCAATGTCCCTTTCAATGATGAGAGGCTGTTGATGACAAGGGTTCATTGATGGCCAGTGCTCTACTGGGAGCAATAGGGTTTAGGGATTACAAATACAGATATCTACTTAGAATAATATTTTAAATAATAAAAATGTCTGATTAAAAATAAATTATACAAATTAAACTAATTTGTTTTAAGACCACTGAAATGTAATACTAACTATATTTATACTTTTATCTTCCTAAAATATGTCGAAACATGAGTAATGAACAGTATTTAAGAAATATTGAGAAATAGAAAATAATAACTTATATGATGAGAAAAGCATTTATTTTTCACAGCAAATATTTATTAATTTCTATCTGAATTTCTTGTATGAGAAATTATCATTGTTTAAATTAATTTATCAAATAATGTGTTCAGTTTGAAATACCTGTAAGGTTACCTGGATCAACGGACACCTGGAGGACAAAATGGCCAAAATATCTGAGTGTAAATGATGTAAATAAGTATTTATTATTATCAACATAATCTCCTTCCTTGTCAATGTCCTCAATTTAGTAATGAATATAAATCACAGAGATTGAACATTATACAGTGAAAATTTAAAGTCAAGCTGCACATTGATCCATTCTTATATATAAGATACTTCTTCTATATGCTCTGTCTCTTCAAGATGTGGGTGATTGTGGTTCTCTACAATGTTCTATCATTTGTTGATCTTAGCAATGTTTGCCATTTTACTATTTCTCCTACTTCATTTACACTAGCTCATTATATACGTCATTTACTGTTGCTTTCTGTCCTCTCTTGTTTTCTAGTGATTGTCAAGTTTCTTACCTTATTACGTTTCTGAGAAATTTCAGTTGCATTTATTTCTGATTTTAAGTATCAGTCAGTCAGAGTATACATGATACATGTTTGAGTGATCATATTCTTTTGATCTATGGCTGACTAGCAAGAAGATTTTCTCACATTAGGTTGCCATTTCTTTCTGTGGTAGGCTGATTGCCAACCAAGGCTACAGAACTCAATCCATCCTGCTATTCAACCCAAAGCTGGAGGGAGAAGAGATGGATTAATATCTTTCCCAAGGCTATTTGCACATAAATGAATGCAATTAATTCAACCGGAATTTATGTTTCGATTTTCCTTTGAACTTCCTTGTTGCTTACATACTCAGTCCATGGTATTCTCTGTTTCCTTAACTCTCTGCTTATAAGCATTCATATTAGCATTCAGGTGCATCAAATGAATAACTCTTTCACTCAGGCTTTAATCTTAGCTTTCTTTCAAAATAATCTAAAATTCATTCCTTGAAGATAAAGAAACAAATTGTAAGAATGAAGGAGGAGAACGAGAAGAAACAAAAGTAAAAGAAATTTTTAAAAAGTAGAATATGCAAAGGAAAAGAAAGAGAGAAAGATAAAATAGAAAGAAACACTGAAGAAAAACACTGAAGAAAAATATCGGAAGAAGAAAATAAAGAGGAATGAAAAATTAAGATTGTGGGGGTAAAAGAAGAGGTGACATCGAGTAAAGAAAAAAGAAGAATTCAAATAAATAAAAAAATAAAAGAAACGCAAGAAAGTAATAAGAGGAAAAAAAGAAAGAAATTCCAATGTTTTGTTTTCAATCTTGGCAAATGGCTAACATGGGAAGGTGTTTACAATTAACAGTTTTGTAGTAGTCGGTCATCATTTGCATCCAACTTACACACTTCTAGTAATATTCAATTTTTAGCTTGAGTAACTTAAAAAATTTTTCTTGAGTGACTTAAAAAAATTGCCATTTCTTTTCCGTTTCATTTTTTTATTTCAGTTATTATGACTACCAGGTCTTTATTCAAGAGCGAAAATAGTGTGTGGATGATATTTTGAATCAATTCCTGTTCAAATATTCAATATTGCTCCTTTTCTGACAAACCAACATGTTTTCTTCTTATTTAAAGTTAATAGCGTTGAACAAGCAGTACAAAAGGAAAACATTAAAGGGTTCTTCCTTTGATTTGTTTATAAAAAAAAAAGCTGAAAATTTGTTTGAATCTAAGTTTCTACCTGGTATGAAATCAGGTTTTATCTAAATGCAGAAAAAAATCATGAAATCCAAATAAAATTTTAATTTCAGATTTTTTTTTATCATAAAGGAAGAATAATTACATTAGAGAATGGATGAAATTAAATTTGATAGACTTGTTTGTAGGCCATCAATATTTGATTTAGAAGGAAGTTTATTTGATTTAGTTGATATTTCAGTGCTTATCTACATCATCTTCAGGTCAAGATGATTTTATTTCAAAGAAAATATATTAACAAATATATTGGTATACAGAAATATAGTGCAAAGTTGGGTTTTCTGTGTCATTACTAGAATATTTCTTTCTATTTATTTTCGTCTCGACCTGCCCAATCCAAACTCATCTTTTTTTGTATATTCTTTCCTATATGAAAGTCTAATGACTCATTTCTAATTCACACAGTATCCAGGCTCAAATAGCTTTATGTCAGGTGAGTATTCTATTGTTTCTAAGAGAAACATTTGAACAACAAAGCACCCTTTCTTTCCCCTTCCCAAATACATAGAGAAACTGATGGCGGCAAGTTTGCATTACTTTTTAAACATTGCAAACACCAGAAATGCTTCTTTGAGAAGAAATAATTAGCAGGAGAATAGTCCAATGAGTTAAAGCATTGGTTCATGAATTTGGTGACATAGTGATTTTAAGTCCCTGACTGGATTAGTGGAGAAACACTGGTCCTCATTTGATCTTCCCACAACCAGAAATATGCTTCAGGTTTAACTAGCCCACAAAGATAAAGAGTTGATAATCCGTAAAAACCAAATTAATCAATCATTAGACTCAATAAAAACAAAGTAAGCAATAAATGAGCAGTAATAAATAAGAACAAGATAAGTCACTAAACAAGGCTAGCGGAACAAGAGCAGTCTAACTCAAAGGGTTCAGTTCAAACTGCCCTGACGGTTACCCAGATTGACAGACAGCTGAATAAGGCTGGAAGACATAGGGTTGAAATACTGTAATAATGATAACAAATATTAATGTTAATAAAAGATTAATGTTAATAAAATAATTAACAGTTGGTTATTAAAAATAATTTATTACTCCTTCATGTAGTATGGGGGGGGGGGGCGCTTTTTTATTATCAGACTTTCACACAAGAGAAAAAGCCCATAATATGAATTGGGGGCAGAAGGATTTTCAGACAAAGTCATATTAACAAAATTAATTACATTACTGACATTATGTTTTTTCATTCAAATGTTGCATTTTAAATTCTCATTCAAATAAATTAATTTTTGAAATAATTTAATTTTTCATTCAATTAAGTTTTAATTTTTTATTCAAATAATTTAATTTTTCAAATAATTTGATTTCGCGCTCAAATAAGATTCGTTTTAATTTTTTATTTAAATAATTTTATTTTTTAAATAATTTAATTTTTCATTCAAATAAGTTGCATTTTAATTTTTTATTAAAATAATTTTATTTTTTAAATAATTTAATTTCTCATTCAAATAAGATGTATTTTAGATTTTTATTTAAATAATTTTATTTTATAAATGATTTAATTTTTCATTCAAATAAGTTGCATTTTAATTTTTTCCCTAAATTCATATTCATCTTTGGTTAACAGCTCATAATTTTTACTTTTCCTTAAACAGTTATGCACAAATACTTCTTGAAATTTTCCCCTTTATGAGTTGTAAAAATTTAATCTATCTCTGTTATTTAATAATAAATAATATTTATTTAGCATTCAAAGATGTGAAACAAAAAGAAAAACTAAAGAAGATTTAAACTTACTCTGTCACTATAGGCTTTAGATTAGTCTGCAATCATTGAACAGGATTTCAAAGCTGACATCTGGACTTGTTACATTAAGACTTTGGTTTTGCCCATATTGAGTCAGTCAAGTTTAGACAGTTAATGAGAAAAAGTGTTAGAAAAATTTCTCATAAGTTGTAAAATGACTAACTTAAAATTATGACATTTTACAGACATCTAATACTTGCCGTTTTTGGTTCAAAATATAATTTTTGTGTTATATAATGTCTCATAAATAATTACACTATGAATGATGTTTGTTAAGTTCAAGGTCTTCTACCGAAAAGTTCTTGGTTTGATCTACTTTGCAATCTTTTTTAATCATTTCACCCCAAGCATGGCTGGACAGCCACGAGTGCACAGGGTGTTACAGCGAGAGAAAAAACAGGATACAGGAGGGTGTCATAGAAAGGATAAAAGATGATGGAATTCAAGGAGACAGAAGATGACAATTGATGTTGCATTTAAATTTTTGGAGATTGTAGCTATCAGGGAAACAAATAGATGGAAGAAAGTTCCACAGGCAGGAAGTGTGAGAAAAGAAACTATTAAAACAGAAGTAGCAGTAAAATATAATTATTTGAACAGCTGGAACCTAGATGCCAATTATTTAGTAGCACACGTGAATTTATATGGTCAGAGCACCATGGAAAAAAGCTCATCAGAACAGTTGCCATGAAAATATTTATAGAAAAGACAGAGGGAAGCCATTTCATGTTGGTGAGAAAGTAACTGAAGCAGAGATGCCAAGTCAGGACCGATTACATTGCAGATCCTTCTTTAAATTTTGTCGAGAATCTTAGAGTATAGTTTTACCTTATCTGACAAGGATAAAATGACCTCAGGGCCATTTATAAGGGTGAAAACTTTTGATAAGTGTTAAGACTTACTGGGATGTAATAAAAATATTACTGAAATTGTGCTCAGTGAGACAGGGAAAGTCAGGAAGGGGATGAACTTTTTCAGCTAATGTTGAAAGAGGCAAGAATCTTGGCGTAAAATTTGCCTTATCTGATGAGGATAAAAGTACTTCAGGGCCATTAATATGAGTAGGCACTGGTGCTTTGTGTTTATTCAGAATTCGGCTGGAGATTTTCCAGAACTCCTGGGATCGAAGTTGTTTGCTTTTGACCTTGGTCTGGACTGCTTGTGCATAGCTACACTTTGCATTTTCAATAACCTTCATGGAATGATTGCAGGCAGTTCTGAATGCAGCAAGTGTTCGACTCCAGTATGGATATTTTATGAAAGATTATTATAGATACTCAAACAATTTGCTATTAAATTTCACTATAAACCACATTATTAAAAAAAGGAATAATTAATTATAAGTAAATGCCATAAAAATATTTTGTTTATAATGCTTTAAACTGCATGGCTGCATATTTGATTTAACTTAATCAATTATGACTTAATTAGACAATTAGCTTTTACAGAAGTGATTCTCAACCATTTTTTGCCCATGGACCACTTTAGCTCTTAATTCTTTTTGGTGGACTTCCAGAGAAATTTAATGAAAAAAATCTTATTTTATTGTTTGCTAATAGATAAGTTTAGGTATTATTGTGATGCAATGGGTATCAACAGGGAATGGGAAATCAATAAAGCTGAGTTTAAATTCCAGTTGAATTTGTTGCATTTACTTACGCACAACTACCTTTGGAAAAAGGTATGAATCCATCACTTCTCCTTTCACCTATGGGTTAAATAGCAGGACAGATTGGGTTCTATTGTCTTGATTAGCAACCATTCTACTGCAAAAATAAATTTCAACCTACTGCAGGAAAATCTTCTGCCTATTTACCCAAGCATATACCACATATAGCACTTAACTGACTGATTATAGAAATAGTAAATGTATACAATTCTTTTATATATATAATCTTTATATAATTTATATATTAAATTAATTTTATTACAAATATATTTTTAATATTTTCTATTAATTAATTTATATTAGTATTTTCTTTTATTTAAAATTTAAAATCAATATTATTATTTGTTATTAATATATTGAACTAATTTATATAATAAATAATTATGTTTTTATAATTTTCCTTTATATATATATATATATATATATATATATATATATATATATATATATATAATCTTTACTTTATATATCCTTCTCAGTTTTTAATCAACTTTTGCAAGCAAAACATTCAGTAGAGTAGAAGAGATGTTATCCTACATTGCCTGATTTCATTTTCTGCCAGTTTTGGAGTTGTTTTTCAGTTTTTAGTTTTTTAATATGGCATAGATTACTGCAGAAATTAATATGGCATTGATTACTGCAGAAATTCCAATTTTCAGTTGTAATAATTATTCTAAACTGAAGTTGCTCTAGGGACCGCTAAACTATTATTGTCAACCCCCCAATTTGCAATTTTTTGGTGTGAAACCCGAGTAATGTTACAAGAACCCCAGTTGAGAATCACTGAAGAACAAAATTTTAATTTTACAAGAAAATTTGACTAATAAAAAAAATGTGACCACAAAAGAAATACTGAAAATGTTTAGTTTTTTTACTGTAACATACAAGAATGCATCAATGAGCCCATAGCTTGATACTTAGTTATTAACTACATTTTAATATAAAATTATCATTGTATATGCAATTTATGTGATTAATATTCTGCACTGAATTAAGAGCATTGACAAGGAAAGATATTATGCTGAATATTTGTAATATATGTCATGTAAAACAAAAGTTTTTTCATTAGGCTATATTGATGCTCCTATGTGTTGTTAGATGTTTTCATGTAAATTAAAATAGAAGATTTTAAGAGAGAATATTCTGAAGATATTGAGACTTTGAGTTTAGTTTTGTGCTTTCTTTGATGCACATTGCAGAAGTTTGTGTCTACTTTCATGAAATTCAATCTGCTACAAAAGACTATTGTTGTTGTTCTGCAATGATTTATGATGGTGCTTGTCATTTTTTCTTTATTCTGCTGCCATTGATGCCTTCCTTTTTTGGTTAATAGGAATTATTTGATATGGGGACTTCATCTCTTTTTATTCCTATAAATGTAGCACACTTCTTTGCACACTCATGCATCAAGACACACAAACATTAGTTTACTGCGGCTATTATATACAAACATACACATACATATTCGGTGTCAATATCTTGTTGTACAAATTAAGATACAGATTTACATCATTTTAGCTGATTAGTATTCTGTTATCTGGTCAATTAGTTAAATTATTTAGAAAATAACCGACATTGTAAAAGTGATAGCATGCTTTGACAGTAATATACAAAAAGCTCAAGAGAAGAGCTGGAAAATATTAAATCGATAGGAAAGTTCCTGAATATTATAGAAAGTTTTAGAAGTTCCAGGTGACTAATATTCCTGAATGCTTTTACATCAGGATGTATACAAGCAGCTTTTAGCTTTCACAATGGTCAGTTTCAATCAGATCAAAGCATTTGCAATGTCAGAAAAAATTGCTTTCTTATACACAGTTGAGAAAATGTTGCATGATTTCATATGAACTTTAGTTCAAACAATCATTTAGAGAAAGAACTATCAGCTTGAATAGTTTGCTAAATTCCAATGTAGCAAATTTTAGATTTGGGACAAGCCTCTAAGTGGACAATCACTGGAGTTTGATCAGGATGAATTATACTAGATCATGAAAGCCAGTTGACCAACTGAGAAATAGCATCGCATTTACTCCGACATTTAGATTCATTTAGCTGCAATCATCAAAGTTTCTATATTTGTAACCGGGTGCTGCATCGATTGATATTACTGTTCAAACATTGTTGATTTCTATGAAGTACATACATGCACAGGTGATGAAAATTGGTGGCTGTACATCAACACAACCTGCAAATAAAGGTGGACAGAAAAAGAGGCCGCTACAACATCTATGCTAAAATCAAAGTTAGACAAAGATTGTTGGTTAAATGTACAAGCAATTGTTTGTTGGGAACTACAGATATTACTGCTGAATTGTGTTGCATGAAACTGCAAAGTTTAAATGATGCTATTGCCAAAAATGCTTACAGCCATATTACGTTGAAACACAGATTCTCATCCAATCACTGAAGTTAACAAACAGTAAGCCTGGTCAGTACTTAGATGGGTCATTGTTTGGAAACGTCAAGTGCAGTAAGCCCCTATAAACACACATTGAGCCAGGATGGTAGTGTAATGGCCTATTCCCTATCATGCATGGCAAAAATGAAAAATCTTGGAGAGGCTTATATCCAGTAAAGAACTTTTACAGACTGATTAAGATTGCCAAAAATCCTAAATGATACAAAATTTACCTATTGTATAACATAAAAATTGCATGGATGACCAATGAAAAACTGCTCATATTCGATAGGAAAATTGGGCTCTCTGCTCACTTTATAAAGCACTCTATAATTAATGCCATTTCTGTTCTTGTAAAAACTTTTATAATTTCTAATATTGCAACAATATTAAAATGTCACTGCAAATATTTTTTAAACTGATACTATTCTATCAAAAAAGAATTTGGGATTTGTCTAAAGATTGTTAACAAATGATAAATAATAATAGTCAATACATTGAATTTGTTTCTTTTCTGAGAAATAATAAAAAAATCTTCTGAATAGTTTAAGCATATATCCCTGGTCATAATTTCAAGCCCTGAATGACAGCCTTTTCATTCTATTTCAGTGGAAAAACAAAGTTTATCACAAGAACAAATTATCATGTGACTGTTGTAACCTAAATGAGCAATAACCAAAATGGAAGTTAGAAATAAATAGTAATATTTATAACATCATCAAACACAAGACTCACAAGTTGCATGAAGTAGATAACCACTGCTAGTGGAGAACTGCTAGACATTAAAACTCCACTCTCTCAATAGTGTGCAATATATTATACTAGCAGTATAGCCTGGCATTGCTTGAAAGCTTTAAAACTAATCCATAGTCGTGGAGCTCAGACTCTTTGGACATTGGCATGAAAGACTAAAAAGCAATAGTTGTTTCCAGTTAAAGCAAAACCGTAGACTGAAGAAAAATGAATGGATGTAAGTCAAATTTTGATTTCCTGGTATCGATATCAAATAAGTTTTTTTCGTCGTAAACTGAATTTTGAAGGCTAAATATGTCCTCTGAGTAAATGGTATCATGGCTGAGACTAAGAACTACAATTATACCTACTTAGAGCCAAACCCAAAGCAAAAACTAAAATAAAAGGGCTAAAAGAAATACAGACATACAGGCAGATAAACAGACACACACACAAACATCTTGCCTTTTATATATATACATTATTGATTTTCTGCACTAGTGTAAGAACTGCAACCTTGAAACTTCTGAATATCGTTTCTTATGTCTTTGTCTATGAGTGTATCAAATTTGATTAAAACCGGACCACTCCATCTATAACTTGATTTTTTCAATTACCAATTTTCGATATTTATCGGGGGTATCTCAACACAAAACCTAGCTAAGATCACTCACAGACATTTATAGTACAACTGTTTAAATTTTCAAAAAAATCGGTTCAGCCATTTCGGAGTCTATAGGTAACGGGGACACACACACACACACATACACACACACACACACACATACACATACACACACAAACAAAGTTCCTTTTATAAATAAGTTTAGATAAAGATTGGGACATATCCATTACTGTCTATACATAACAGTAAAATATATAGTGGAATTAGCAGGATCTACCACCCCGTGAATATAATAGAAGCCCCAAGTCAAAATTTCCAAAGGTTATCAAAGAGAGTACAATGATCAATATGCTGTGACAACAATGATAAAAGCACAAGTTTGAAGATGAGATTTATGCATAATAATGATAATTCTTCAGAAATTAAAAATGAACTTTAATTTTTTCATTGAATTTAATTTTAAATTGTTTTAAAACAGGGTGAATAGAGGGAAAGAGAGACAAGGGAAAACTATGTATGCCATATTTGATAGGCTTAAGCAAATGGATAATAGCAGAGTAGGGTTTGGGAGAAATAGTGAGACAAAATATATTAAGAGCTACAAGGACAGAAAGATGTGGAGGGCTATGATCGCCTATGTCCTGAAAAGACATGCCACATAAAAGAAGAGGTAAAAGTATTGGGGCAGGGTAACCCCCAGATCCATTCTTGTTGACAGGCCTGTGCAGTAAGAATTTGTTCAAACAAATTTTATGAAAGATAACCAATAAGCAGCGGCAATTCTACTTTTATAAGCTTCAAAAATTTATGAAACTGATCAGTCTCTGATTTTGATAAGATTTGATCTTCAGCACTTTTCCCTCTGCATTATCTTTTCCATTTAGCTTTTTAAGGACATATACAGAGATCAGTTTGAAAGAAAAACAAACAAAATAAAACAACTAGATAAAAACAGACATGTTGTTAGAGAGAGAGAAAAAGATTAAATAGTCATATTTTCATATCTGAAGGAAGACATTAATTAGAAATAATGTCCCGAACTTGATAAGTAGAGATACATAGGCAGTCAGTGTTTTATGGTCAATTGAATGAATTGTTCCTTAATTTTCTCCAATCTACTGAAGACAATTGGCACCAAATTCCAAGACACCAAATTTCTATTATTCAGAAGTATAAAGAGAGTGGAAAAGAGAACAAGAATAGATTAGAACTCCACTACTATGGAAGAAAAATTATTCCATTTAATTTAGTAAAATAACATACTTATACTTAAACTCATTCCTAAGTTGTGTATACAATAGTGGTGTAGTATGAAAATGAAGATGCTGCTTGATTTTGCCCATCTCCTCCTCATAAAAATCTTGGTCTCTAAATAACCCTCCTACTTTCAGAGTTCCACAATTGCCACTGCCAATAAGGCTGTTTAATTTTAATTTCATTTTTCTAGTTTATGTTCTTTGCAGTTGTTGCACATCTGAGTCAAATATGTGGAGAAACTGACTAAACTACATTTGTCCCAGGTATAAAGATGACCTACATCTGGAAGTAAGACCTCTGATCAGGAGATTGGAGGTTTTTAGGAGCATAGCACCACTTTTTAACTGTTGTTGTCCCCAGATCCACCCCATTAGGTTACCAGCTATAGGCAAATAGTGAATCCTTAAACAAAAATCACTAGTATACATTTATAACAATATGACCAACAATATATTTTTATAGCAAAATGTCAATCAATGCAACACTAAAAAATATATTTTATAGTAAAATTATCAACAATACATTTTATGAACCACAAACTATATATATTTAAAAAACATACCTTTACCTTGAAAGTATAAAATTATCTATAAAATATTTAGATTTCAGCATGAAATAACCCATAGAGGTGTTGATATGCTGCTAAACAAAAACAACCAACCAAAATGCAAACATTTCAATTTCAGCATTAACTAACTTATAGAGGTTGATATTTTGCTAAACAAAATCAACCAACAAAAATCCAAATATTTAGATTTTTGCATTAAATAACACTTAGAGCTTGATATGCTGCTAAATAAAATGAACTGAACAACAAACCCATGTCTATAGTGTTTTTGTTCAAGTACTTTCAACAATCTCTGCTCAGTTACACTTATGAACTTTACGTTAATAACAGATTCCCTTCTTTACTGTTTTTTATAGATTCTAATTGCTGCAATTTTGCTACTTCACTTTAAGAAACCTACAAGCAAAAACTCATTTTCTAGAGGTGATATTCCTAGACATGGGCAATGGAATGAACACAATCTACTCCTGTGCATTAAATACAGGATTCAGTTCAAAATTTGCTGTATGTTACCCAGATCAACATACACTAGGATTCCCTGTAGATTAGCAAGATCATCATACACCTGATGAAGGCCAGAGGGCACAACAGCTGAAACATTATGGTAACAATGAAGATGAGGACAATAGTTTGCATGTAAATACTGTAAATCTTGTCTTCTTAATTACCAAAGTGAATGATATAAACTCTTGTTATAAAGAACATTATTATTTGAACTAAACTATTCTTCTTCGCATGCTGTTATATGAAGAATTGAGTAACATAAAACAAATAATTATTAATAACGGTTTTCTAAACTACATTGTCATCATGCAAATAAAATTAACTTTAAATAATTTTAGAAAAAAATCACAGAAACACCATCTTGTTCTGTTGTAAGTAGATGCACCCTAACTATAAACAAGATGAAAAAACCATTAAAAATATGAATTGCTAGTTCACAGAATTTAATGATTACAATAGATACTTAAAAATTATTATTACAAAAACCTAATTGTTACCAACAACACAGGACCTAAAAAAAAATGCTTTTTGTAAAAACAATTTTGTTTATGAATTCTCTTGCTCATTTAAATTAGAAATGCTGCATTCTTAAAATGCTAGGATGAAGCTAATAAAAAATTTTGTTTGTGACACTAATAATATTAATACTCTACATTATGATTAGAAATGATTGAAAGTATTTAAAGAAAAAAAGTGAAAAAATTATGAACTTTGGACAGTTTCGCCAATTATCAAATTATATGCAAAGTGGAAAAATATATTAAAAAATAAACAGAAGTTGTTGGTTCATTTCAATAAAACTTGTTTGAATGCATATTAATAAAAAATCATGCCTAAAAACTCCACTTACTTCAAATATATAAGTGTAAACAACTGCAAAAATAAACCTAATGACAATAACATGTATAAGTGCCAACATTTTACCAAAGGTTTTACTAAAATTTTTGTCCAGTTTAAAGAACCATATTCATTCAAGGCACAACTGAATTTTAAAACAATGTCCTGAAATAGTCATACTTGGCATTGAGGTAGTGGCCATGTAGCACACACACATAAAATAGACTTAAGTTTTTTCTCTGAATTTAAAAATACTCATTCATTGCTTTATTATACAAGATACGAATCTGACCAATGAAATCAAACCTCAATCAACATACTGTCTCTTTGGATATTTTAAGAAATTGTTAAAAAATTAAAAAAAAAATTTAAATCATTAGTCTTTAAGAAAATCTCTGAAGTAGCTTGCTAAAGTAAAACAAGTTAGCTTAAAGATACTTTTTCCTACCTGTTCTTTACTTATTCTATTCATCTTGTCAGATTTCAATGCACACACACACACACACACACACACACACACACACACACACACACACACACACACACACATATATATATATATATATATATATATATACATTGTTTATTTAATTACTTAGTTTTTGGTCATAATAAAATTAAACCAGTACACAGTTGTATTAAAAAGTGTTCAATACAATTATATTGTAGAACTTTTGAATATTTTTATTTGTAAACAAGTTATTACACAAAACCTAGGTCACTCATAATTACTTGTTTACAAATGAAGAATATGTATACATATATATGTATATCTATCTATCTCTCTCTATATATATCATCATCATCATTTAATGCCCATTTTGATACTAGCATGGGTTGGATGGGGTTTTCTTGATGGCTCCATAGTTAAACCATCATGAAATATTGGAGTAAGTCTTACAGCTGTATGCCCTCACTAACACCAATCAGTTTAGGAGACTGGTAACTCAGTGCTTTTATCAAGATACAATTTCTAGGAAGATTAACTACCAAGATTAAAGAGTTCAGTCTATCTTATTCTATACAGAGTAGGTGTAGGGGTTTTTATTTCAGAGATTTCTTTTGCTTATATTTGATGAGATAAAAATATAGCTTTAAGGTATGCTATATTTATGTCCATGGAATTTGTGGTACAGTGGATATAAACTCAGAGTGAGAAATCGGAGAAACAAATTTGAATTCCAGTTCAATTTGTTGCATTCACTTATGTGCAAATACCTTTGGGAAAGGTATTAATATATTGCTTCCCCATTCAGCTATGGATTAAATAGCAGGACAGATTGGGTTCTGTAGCCTTGGTTGGAAAAAAGTCTACTACAGAAAGTAATGGCAACCTACTGTAGCAAAATCTTCTGGCCAGTCAGTCATATCTCTTTCAAGACCTGATCCCCTAAGTGTGTATCACATATGGCACTTAACTGACTGATATTTATAGGTTAAAATGCTTAATATCTGGGATAGAAGGTATGTAAATACGAAAGTAGACATTGAATTCAACACCCAGTGGTGACAGTTTGTTTTATGCTTGAACGCAATCATCAGGCCATCAGTGTCCACTTATATATATATATATATATATATATATATATAGAGAGAGAGAGAGAGAGAGAGAGAGAGAGACAGACAGACAGACAGACAGACAGGCAGACAGACAGAGAGAGTGTGTGCTAGATATAGATAGTATGGGCATATGAATAAACACTTGTCTTTTACATACTTCAAGGAATCTTGAGAGAGATAGATGGGACATTAAGACATTGAAATCAACACTGCATGGTAATAATTCTACATTTCAACCCCCTAAATATAGCTTGTGATGTAAAAGTTACATTCACCATGCAATTTTGATTTCTATGACCATGCTGCCTGTATCTACAAATGCTATACCCACTATTACTGAACAGTCTTCCACTACAAATGCAACACATTTGAAATTATATTAATACCATATCTCTCCAGGTCATAGGCCACCATAACTCTCCACAGATTCCTTTCTTATTATCTAAAAATTGTCATACATTCTTGGGAAAGATAGTGGGTTGTTTACCCCATTGCCTTCTTCACAGATTGGATTTCAGTTTTTACTTCTTTTAAAGAATCAAGAATCATGATTTTTTAAATGTTGCTTAGATGTGCCAAAAAGCAAAAATATAGGCCACCCAGTGTGAATTAAACTCACTTTTCAGTTTTTATTGATGTAGTGAGACAGATTATGTGAACATTGTTAAAAAAAATGTTAAAAAAAATTATTTGAAAACAATTTTTCAAAATAATTATTCAAATAGTAAATTGAATATGGCTTAATCGAAAGGACAATTATACTGAATGATAATTATTTGAAATGCAAAATTCTTTATTGTAATAAAAAGGTAAAAATTAAAAGAGGAAATACACAAATGATAATTATTTGAAATACAAATATCATTAATAAAACAATTTAGTAAAAGAATCCTTCTGATTTTAAGTTATATGATACTGCATGCAAAGTGTCAACTACTGAAGAGTACTCGTTAAAGGATGCCTCTAATATTTTAAGTTTTCTATTTACGTTATAGTATTTCTTGATGCTCTTAATATTTTGGTAACCTGTTCTTACTTTTGCAATATAAATTTCTTGCAAGACCTGTTCTCTTTTAAGAGCATCAAAGAATTTCCATATTGTGGGATGATAGGATGATACTTGCTGCAAAATGTTCTATACCAATTTCTGAAGGCATTATTAGTTTTAGGCAAGTCAGCATCAACACTTTCGAAGCAAGACCAAGTGTGTATATTAGACATAAGTATTTCAAACAATTATCATTTAGTAAAATTGTCCATTCAATTAATTTTTATTCAAGCAATTTTCTCAATACAGCAAGACAAGCTTGCTAACCATTATACCATATCAAAGAACCTGATGAATGCCTTCCTTTCAATATATAAACTTGAGGTTGAACAGATGAATTCCTGCCTTTTCCAAGGTAATTTGTGTGAAAGTGAATGCAATAGAATAAGCTAGAATTTCTGTGCTGATAACCGGTACCTTAACTATACACTATATATACATATATATATATAGGTATGTGGGTTAATAAATATATGTATGAATATACACTCAAGTATATTATTCAAGAGTTAATAAAAGAGTGCTCAATATAATATAGACAGAGCTATTAATTATATATTTTTAAATATACATATCCTTTCTCAGTGGCACAACTTGGAGTTACATGTTACAACCATCAGGTAACACATCACTCAATAAATTCCAGGCTTAACTAATAAAACACTAACTTTTAGGCAAAATTCAACTTTATTCATCAACATAGTCTCCTTCTAGGGTGATACACTGATTCCAACGTTCCTCTAACAATTTGATGCCTTTTTTGTAGAACAATTTTTCTTTGGCCTCAAAATATGCTTCAGTTTTCAATATCACTTCTTCATTGTGGTCAAATCTCTTTCCCTTGAGCATTCTTTTGAGGTCTGCAAACAGTCAGTAGTTACTAGGGGCCAGATCTGGAGAATCGAGTGGCTGTGGAAGCAATTCACAGTGCAATTCATGTAGCTTTATCATTGTTATGATCAACTTCTGACATGGTGCATTATCTTGATGAAAGATCACTTTTTCATTTTTATTTGTGGCCATTTATGGGGGATCTCTTCCTTCAAATGAGCCAACAATGCTATATAATATTTGCTATTGAGAGTTCTTTCTTTCTCAAGTTAATTGATGAACAAAATACCTTGCACATCCTAAAATACAGAAGCCAAAACCTTGCCTGCTGATTAGGTTAGTACTTCATAAAATCATATTGATTTTTTTTATTAGTGGCGCTATCTATATGTTAGGCCCAGGACTTATTGAGTGATATGTTACATATTAAAAACTGAAATTTCAGAGATTTGAATTTAAGTTCACTCGATATTCATGAGAGGTTAAAGTTTATAAGATTAGGGTATTATTTTTTATTTTATCAAGAATTTATTATAAATAAACAAGAATTATATGAAGATAAAAAATATTAAATTAAAACAAAAGAAAATTAAAAAAAAGAAAAATTCTGGGAGATGAATTCAAAGGGGAGTAATTCATAATTATTATTAATAATAAATCAAATATTTCTATGGGAAAAAGAAAGAAAGAAAGAAAAAAGAAAGAAAGAAAGAAAGAAAGAAAGAAAGAAAGAAACACAAACAAACAAACAAACAAACAAACAAACAGATGCATAGGGGCGTCTGTGTTAATCTGTGTCTAAGTATTTGAGTAATCATTTTTTTTCTATGGCAGCATGTAGTCATCATTTCACTTTCTTGTTTAGCAAATGAAGGTTATTTACTTGATTTAAGATAAGAAATATATATAATTGCACATTGAGCACTTTTTTTATCTATTATCTGCTGGTCCAACCAGAACCTCTTTTATTGGTGCATCTATCTATCTATCTATCTATCTATCTATATATATATATATATATATATATATATATAATTTATTTGTTTGAACATTTTTAATCGATACTCGTATTTGACTAGATGTTCTGCTTTAAATCAAACAGTATATTTATATATATATTTCTACCAGCCTGATTATTTACAGAAAAATTTTGTTATGAAAATGTATCATTTCAAACTGGCAACAACTAACAACATAGGGGAAACCACCAATTGATCTGGGGAATCTTAGACCACTCTATTATGAATGGTTCCACAGTCTAATCATTGAAGTTAAATATATGTATAGTATAAATGTTATGTTTTTATAAATCTTAATAAAAATGCAATAAGCGTATATATTTTTATTCTGTTTTTAATAATATTCAAAAAATGTAATATATATTACACACAGCTAACTGGTAGTAAGACACTACTAAAGGTACACCAAAATATAAAAAAATGCTCAATATTGTGTACTTTTTTTATATTTTGATGTACCTTTAGTAGTTTTTTACTACTAGTTCACTATGTGTAATATTTAATCTCTATTATGTTGGGGTGTTGAGTGCTTTGATGGAATTAAGCACTTTTTAGACTTTTTGTCTATTGTTGCCTATATGGCATGCTTTCCCATCAGATGCTTTAACTATCTTGACTTTTCATTGAGCACTTTTTTTACACTGAAATTAAATCTCTTTCTGCTAAAGAGCTTTTTTCCCCCACTCTTCTCTCAGGGCATTTATGGCTATTTTAACACCTTAGCCAAGTTTGGTTATTGCTGTCTATCAGATTGTATGATGCCAACATCCCTGTGTTTTTAACAGCTTACACTCATCTAGGTTATAAATGTTCCAGCATAGTTTAGCCTGGTATTCCAGCAGCCTGAGGATTGCACTTATATGCATGAAACTCGAATCTCAGCCGATTTCAGGTTTCAGGAACAATCAAAATGTTAATTATATATATATATATATATATATATATATATATATATATAGACACACACACACAATCAACTTAAAATTTATCAGATTGATCACCTGAGAAAAATATGCATGATATTGTCAAATGGCTACACTGGAAAGTATTTCCCTGGTCTGAATACATGTGACATTCACTCTCTGAACAGATGTCGATTTCCTTCAAATGTAACATAACTCAAATGGTTTGATGTTTTCCATCCAACACTAGGTAAAGGTAGATTTGTGTGACATCAAGAATCAAAGAAAACTGACAAGGTCTCTAGCAGACCAGTCTGCTTGGTTTGAGTTTTTGTTTCCTTTTTTTTATACAAATAATAATGCCATGTGTTAAAGTTTATTTAATTTCTGACTAGCTTTATTTTCATCTTATTTCTGTAGGTCAGGTCATTTTTTACATTTTGACAGCATTTACATAAAATGGATCAAAAATAAAAAAAAATAGCCTCCAGCAAGATTTGAATTAGTACAATGCTATTTACATTATTTACACACAAACTTTTGTCTTCAACTTTGTTTTTATTATCACAATGTTTCAGCTGTTGTGCACTCCAGCCTT
Organism: Ascarosepion bandense; assembly: GCA_037127315.1. Taxonomy (NCBI): domain Eukaryota; kingdom Metazoa; phylum Mollusca; class Cephalopoda; order Sepiida; family Sepiidae; genus Ascarosepion; species Ascarosepion bandense. Next base: position 220,013 of record JBBBDQ010030121.1, read on the forward strand.
CATCATCTGTACATTTTTTATATTTTGACAAATGCTATATAAATTGCTTGAAATAAAAATCAAGAAATAGCCTCCAGCAAGATTTGAACTAGTATAATGTCATTTACATTATTTAGACACAAACTTTTGTCCTCAACTTTGTTGTTATTATCACAATATTTCAGTCAATGTGGCCTCCAGCCTTCATCATGTGCATGCCTATCTCTTTATTTAATCTACAGGAGTAGATTGATCTCATTCCACTGCCCATCACATCTAGTTCTTATTTCAGTACTGTTCAGTTAATGCTTGCCCTGTTCTGACTGAGTCCCAATAGACCAAGTGTAAATAATGTAAAAATAAATGGTAACTCCTCATTTCAGACAATTCAGACGTAACTTATCGCATGTTATTGTCTGTGTTACAAGTGCTCCATCTGATAAGGGATACAAAATCAAATCTTGATGGAAGCTATCTCTTTATTTCAAATTCACAATGGTTGTTTAACAGTCATAGAATTATCTGGCTGACCTTCAACAAAATGATGCAAATGTTGAAAAATCTCTGTGCAATTAATGAAGAACATTGTGACTGGTTTGTCTTGGAGTTCATGCCAGCAAATGTTAACAGATTTGAAAATGAAGCTTGTTTCCACAAAATTAGTGCCTCATTTGATCAAGGAAAGTTTAAAAAATATTTTGAATGTGTGCCACAGTTTGAGAGAAGTTCAAAATGACCCAGAGTTTATTTCTTTCCAAAATTGTGATTGGGGATGAGTCTTGATTTCCAGTAATCTTTTGATATCTCTTTCATATCTTATACATATATTTTCATATATTTCTTCATAGATATACACACATGCTAAGATACACATTGGTTTAAGTGCACACATGCATATTTAGAGTTGGTACACATTAGTTAAACACACACATGCACAAATCTTCCTAAATACCTGACACAATCATTTGTGTGCACAAGCATATCACACAATTATAAATTGTCTTTTACATGATATATATATATATATATATATATATATATATATATATATATATATATATATATATATTCCATTTGGTATAAATATATATGTATATATATATATTTTCATTCAGAATTCAGCTGATTATGCAACCTTGGTTTCAACCATTTGTTATCTTCAGGTGTTTTATATTAACTAATATTCCAATATTTTTTCAAACACATAAAAGGAACTTTCAGAACACATAACTGGAAGTTCAAAATAATGGAGAAGCTGATCAAGAATTGTAAACATTTTCAACCGGGTTTGTATGATCTTAAAATATATTTTCTGATGTGTTTACATCCAGACATTATTTCAGATCTTTCATTAAGCAACCTTTCTCATTTTGGAACTGATATTATGGCTAACTTCTCTTAGCAAAAACTGCAGACATCAACACTGTTGCAAGATTTGACCTTCCTTAATATATTATTCAGAATTCAGCCAATTGAACAACTTTGGTTTGAACTGAAATTAAATTTCTTTCCATTAAAGGATTTTTTTCCCCTCTTCTCTCGGAGTATTTACGGCTATTTTAACACCTTAGCCAGGTTTGGTAATCACTCTCTATTGGATTGTTTGATTCCAACACCCCTGTGTTTTAACACTTTACACTTGTTCAGGTTATAAATGATCTGGTGTAATTTAGCCTCATATTCCAGTGCCGTGAGGATTGCACTTATATAAAACTCAAGTCATGGTCAGTTTTAGGTTTCGGGAAAGACCAAAATGTTCATTATATTTAGCTTTACTACCTTGTTTGGTATTGACCACTTTTTGTTTTGATGTGCCTTTAGTAGTTTATTATTACAAGTTCCATGAATGTAATATATATATATATATATATATATATATATATATATAAGGTTACTGAAAAATTTTCTGTGTAACCTATTTCATAAAATCTGACTCAATGGTCAAGCAGGTTATTTTAAAATTTCTCCTTGGTCAGGCTCAGAACTTTTCATCATGCTTGGCAGACAATGGACACACAAACACACACACACACACACACACACACACACACACACACACACACACACTGGTCCTTGTATTCTCTTTCTCTTCCAATTTCTTGCTTCTTTTATTTTTCTGTATCTTTCTCTTCTTCCATTTGATTGCTTTACTCTTTCTGAGTTTAGAAATGCCCATTAACTTCCAACAGATTACCACTCTTTCTTTTTCTCTTTCATTTTGATCTTCTCATTTAAGTGTTGTACACTTATTTTCTCCAACCTCTCTCTCTCTCTCTCTCTCTCTCTCTCTCTCTCATCTTGGGATTTATATATGAAGTAATTTCCTTATTAGATATATTTTATTTTTCATTTTTTCATTCTCTTTTTCTTTTTTATCATTTCTCCTTTTCTCTTTTTGTCTGTCATTCAGAAAACCAACACACCATAGACTCAACTGATTATAATGTATAATGACCACCAATCATGATTTCTATGATTCTCATATTTCTTTACTTCTCTTGCTTGCTTCACACACACACACACACACACACACACACCTATATATATATATATATATATATATATATATATATATATATATATATATGGGATGGTACTGAAAAATATCCGAATAATTCTTCCTCTCTCCATATATATATATAGTGTTGAGTTGTAATAATGCTTACTGTTAAGGTTGTTTTTTAGTGGTTTTCCTGGAAAAAATATTTTGGCAAGCAGGTTTTTATATATATATATATATATATATATATATATATATATATATATAACTTTTTAACACTTTCTATTTTTCTCCCACTTTTTCTCATTTTTGCTAATTTCTATTTTATTTAATTTGTCTTAATCTTCCCTTCTCTTTCTCCCCATCCTCTCTCTCTCTCTCTCTCTCTCTCTATCTCTCTCTCTCTCTCTCTGCTGTCGGATTGGACTTTCTCGTTTCTATTTTTCCCTCCATCTTAATATGATTCTATTCTTTTCTTTTGCATTCATAATTTTTTACTTTCATCCTTTCTTTTCTTTCATTTCCAGTCTTCTCTCTGTATTCTGCCAAGTCTGCCTTGTTTTTAATTCATGCTTCTTTTATCACCCACTCTTTTTAATTCATGCTTTTTCTATCCCACCCCTCTTCCCTTTCTTATGTATTTCTTTCTAATCAATACAAAACTGGACATCAAATGTGATTTCAACCCACTTCACTGTATATGTTGGCTGCAAGCTTTATACTATGAGAGAGAGAGAGAGAGAGAGATAGAGAGAGAGAGAGAGAGAAATGAAATGGAGAGGTCGATCAATCAGCATTGAGTGTGGGGAAAAAGTCGGAGCCACACCTTCACATCTCCCACTCTTTAAACCTCTCCACTCTTGCCTTGAACAACCCCAATTTAACCATCCATCTCTGCAGATACCAATTTCTCTCTCTCTAGTGTACTGCATCTTGGAGTCTAGTCACTCTCTCAGCTGGCTTGTAGCCAATCTTTACAAATATCTTTTGCCTGCTGAACACGTTCGTCCACCTATGTTTGACAATTGCTGTAACCCTCTACCTACTGACAGCATTAAACTTTCCCATTTATAACTCTCTCTTGTCTCTCAGTCACCCTTCTGTCCCTATTTTATTTTTCATTTCTCTCCCTTGGTTTGTATGAGTCGTCCTCCTGAAATACCAGACCTCTTCACTCTGATTAATTCCTATTCAACGAAGACCTCTTCGTTCAGATCATGTTTCTCAGCCTTCAAGAAGGAATTAGCTCTCCTTGTCAATGTTTCACCCTGTGCACCACATCATGGACTTTCACAAGCACTTTTTGCTGAATGTTACGGTTAGCTTTTTCTTTACAAAAGCCAACCATACCCATTAGGTAGGAAATGCAAGAGCAATAGGTAAGAGATAATAAGCTCTGTATTTCAAACCCCAACAAAAATTGTTCTTTTTCTTAAATTAAGATGAATATCATATAATACCATAATGTAGGTATCATATAATACCATAATTAAATGCTATATACTATTATAAAGTAAATAACTTATAATGCTATAATTAAATATAATACCATGATGTAAATGCCATATAATAGTATAGATACCATATAATACCATAATCAAATGTGTTATAGTATCATAAAGTAGATACTATATAATACCATAAATTAAATATCATGTAATACCATAATTAAATACCATATAATATAATGCAAATGCTATATAATATCTTTAAGTAGACACCATATAATACCACAAAATAGATACCAAATAACACCATAAAGTAGATAATATATAATACTGCAAAATAAATGCTATATAATGCAGATGCCATATAATACCATAAAGTAGATAACATATTGTTGTAATGTGGGGGTCTGGTAAGACACAACACTTAATATAACTGAGTCAGTCATGATAGTAGTATTCAACATTCATCTAGACAAATCAATGTAATAGTATTATCTTCTTCTAGACAATTACCCAGGACTACTTATCATGAATGGATCAGTCCATTAATTACAGTAAGGAGAGTAACAGACTCTTACCACAATATATAATAGTTAAAACTTATGATAGAACAGTAGATCAATGATCATAAGTTCTGTGGTTCAATGCAAAAAAATATTTATGTATAAGTTATATAGTAGAAAGAAAATTATAAGCTCTTTGCTTGACATTCTGGAAAAAGATGAGTAAGTATGTATGTATGTATGTATGTATGTACACAGGGATGTAGAAATACCTGGGTTGGTATCCATATGCTTTAAGACTATTAACAGTGGCAGACCCCTAGTCATTGTTACATTTCTCTAGGAGAAGGAAAATTCTTATATAATATTTGCAACTTTGTTTGTATCTGATGATCATTTTGGACAAATTTATTCAAAGTTCAATGAGTAGGATTGGGTCCATTCTAAGCCTACTCTCACTGAAAAAAAAAATTCAAACACAGTTATCATCTGATAATTTTAATATGTATTGCATAGTATGGCTGGCTATAATCAAAAATAAACAAAACCCTTTGAAGATTCACAATAACTAGAAAGTCTAAGTTCATAGCAGAACTGAAAAATTACATCTGTACTGCCTATATCTGAGGGACAAGCAAGCAATCGCATTACTTGACATTGCAGTCATCATGGATGCATGACAAATATGGACATGATTATTGGTAGTTGAGAAGATTGTGAAATCTGCAGATAATAGCAAACCACACATACCAGGTACTTTTAAAAATTTTCAACCAAAAATTGACACCATCTCAAAAAAAATTGTAATTGAGGTGGTAAAAAATAATTGATTTTTCAGTAAAAGATCTTCCTGGTGTAGTCACTTCCCAAGTTGGCATCTACGCAGATAACACCACTATCTACTCCCATCTTAATAAGAAATCTGAACAGGCTGACAAAGTAAAACTAGCCTCTGCTCTTGGAATGGACCACCAATCTGTGATGGATTGGGGTAAGAAATGGCTTGTAAATTTTAATGCTTCCAAAACAAAGCTGCTCTCCTTTAGCCACTACAGAGAAGCTTTTCTATTGTCTATTAATATGGATAACACTGGTCTCTTTGAAAGTAATATACTGCACCTCCTCAGCCTCACTCTCTCAGCCAATCTCAAATAGAATAAATACATTGAATCAATATCTATATCTTCTGCTAAGAAGTTTGGGTTGCTATGCTGAGCCAGGAAGTGTTTCTCAACAGAATCCATCTTGCGCATTTATAAATATACCATTCAACCATTCATTGCATACTGTTGCCATATCTGGCCAGGTGCTTCTACTATTCATCTCATGGTTCTCAACAAAATCCAAAGGAGGATCTGCAGTGTAATTGGTCCCGATCTGGCTTCTTGCCTTCAGCCACTGTTTCATCAATGGAATGTGGCTTCCCGCTGTCTTTTCTACAAATATTTTCATGGCTTCTCCTCTAACAAGCTATATTTCCTGGTGCATTGCCCTCATCAATTTACCTGTACAACTAGATTGCCAACTAGGTTTCCCCTTTTTACTGTCAAAATAGGCAAATGCAACCACCAATTCTACTCCAGCAGTTTTTTCCTCTCATTTCCCACCTGTGGAACTCCCTTCCTCATGCTTGCTTCCCTTATAGCTACAATCTCCAAAAGTTTAAATGCAACATCAATAGCCATCTTCTATCTCCATGACTCCTTCCTCTCTCTTACTCATTCTACAACATCACCTATACTGTTTGCTTTTCTGTCATCCATCTCCTCTCATTGTAACTCCCTGTGCACCAGTGACAGCATTGCCTTGCTTGGGGTGAAACGATTATATGAACAAAAGAAAGTCATTTTACTAAAGAAGAAAAATGTTAATTATAACATAGAACTAAAGTATTATTGTTTGATTTAATTATCAATTTATTTTGCATTATAAGCCCATTTGATAGTGAAAGGGGTGTAAATACACCACTAAGAAATAGATTTGACCTACTTGAGCAAGCCAGATGTAAAAATGAAATGAATTAAACAAGAAAAAATAAGTTATTTAATAATCAGTCAGTTAAGTGATACATTGGGCAATCATGTCACTTTTTAGACATGACTGATTGGGCAGAATATTTTCCCTGCAGTAGGTTGCCATTACTTTCTGTGGTAGACTAGTTACAAACCAAGGCTATAGAACCCAATCTGTCCTGCTATTTAACTTATAGCTGGAGGGAGAAGTGATGGATTAATAACTTTCCCAAGGGTATAAGTAAATGCAACTAATTCAACAAAAATTCAAACTCAGCTTTCCAGTTTCTCATTCTGAGCTGATATTCACTACACAACGATTCATATTATTATTCAATAATAAAAAGTTGTTTGGCTTTATTATTAATTTGATTTTCCCCACTTGCAGATTTGATGATTCAGACTTTGAACATTTAAATTGATTTGCTTTTGTATATTTTTAAAATACTATTATATTTTAATATCAAAAACACACTTGTGTCATTTTTGGTTTCCATTTTCTTTTGAGTTATATTTTTCAATTTTTTACTCATTAGATCAACCAAGATTCCACAAATGCTGATAAACTACTGGATTTTTTTTTTGTATTTTTTACTTAAAGGCAATCATGGGCCCATAAATAGTGTCTTTCAACAATTTTAGTCAATAGATTATTAATCTGGAAGTGTTGAGATTGACTAGGTAATTACCAAAGGTGGTTATGTGGGATATAGAACCCAAAAAATAAAAGTAGTAAAGTTTACTTAAAATTAGATTGGTGTATTTAACATAATCCTAACCGGTTCATATATATATATATATATATATATATATATATTGATAAATATACATATTATCCTACATGTAAAGCACAACTCATACAAATCATGAGTTTCATGCATTACACAATCATCAGGTGCATATTATGAACTGACCATTTTTTGATTTTAATTTTTATTTTTGGTACACAGTATTGCTTAAAGTCATTATAAATTATAAATCTGGGATAGTGTTTTTTCATTTATCAAATGTATAATTTAATTAAGATTATAACAAAAGCCAAAAAT
>JBBBDQ010030121.1:230000-255000 GCA_037127315.1 Ascarosepion bandense
TATAAAATATGTCTACTTATTTTTATAATAATCCTTTACTAATTCTCTAATCAGTTTCTTAATGTTAAGATGAAATTCATCAACAAAGGCACCATCGTTTTTTCTTACCCAAGTATTTGTTCTATTGTTTAACATGTAAATGCACATTCCTGTCCACTTTCAGAATACAGGAAAATACTTTTTGACAACACTAATATACTACACTATGAAAATAATAAACAAAAACTTCAAATTCTAAAGAACTTCTATATCAAAAGCAAGCAATCATAATTCAACAAAATTTATTATGAGTGTAGCAGCAATGTGCTGAAGTCCATATAACAAACATTTAATGCGATTTTGCATTTCTACCAATTTCTAGTCAGCACATTTATGTTGGAATGCTTAGTTTGCATATAATTCCATAGCTACAATGGATAAATTTTGAATTTTTAAGTAATTATAACAGTGTGTTCGTGCATATTTTTTAAAAATCATCATAACAGCAAAATACAAATTCTATCACAGTTGCAATAAGGTTGTCTTTCTGATCCACTGCTGGGCATGACCTTGGAGATAAAAATACAGAGGTAGGAAAAAAATTGTGTCTGCTGATTTTTAATAAAATCTATTCATACTCACGAATACCCTTTCATGTATTTTAATTGAAAGATGTCAATAATGAGCTGTAACATTGACATGTTATTATCATTCATTTCTCAATGTTCCTAAGTACTTTCAATCACATCCCTGAAGGTGATCTCAGAAGGAGATTGAAAGTACTTGGGAACATTGAGAAATGAATGATAATAATATCTGTCAATGTTACAGCTCATTTCAAACATCTTTCAATTATAATACATGAAAGAATATCTGTGAGTATGAATGGGTATTTATGAAAAATAAGCAGACCCAATGTTTGCAATTTATTTAATCTGACACACACACACACACACACACACACACACACACACACACACACACACATATATATGTGTGTATTTCGGTGGGATTTCTATTACATTTTGTGTGTGGTCCTCTTCCTTTAGTCATCCACTATCCCATTTTATCCATCATTATAAAAATAAATAGACGTAATATGTCTCTATTATTCAATGAAATAGAAAAATTATATATAATTTTTATATATATAATAATTTCAATAATAACTGAAGTGGCTTCACACACGGAATGAGAATGATATACCTCAGGGATCATAATAAAGGGTTCAGTTTGAAATTTCCACCACCTGAAGGAGACCGGAGCATACAATAGTCAAGACGTCTTAAACATGACAGCAAAGATGAGAACAATAGTCCAGATAATGCAAATAGTGATAATAATTGCCATAAAGAACACATAGGGGAAACCTCAAGGACTTTAAATAAATGATGATATAAGCACAAATGGAACCTTGTGTTCACTCAGTGCATTACTTGCTTACTATTTTGATTTAAAATGCCATTTTAATTAAAGAAGAAAGCAATTTATTACAAAGAAAATGTTTAGAAAGTGCTTTAATCACTGCACCCACGTCTATTGAACAGGTGCAGAGGCTCATCCCTTGATCCCTATTTAGGATGTGGTTTCTGGTTTTCTCTTTTCCAATCTTTTACTCTTTTCCATTCTTTTACTCTTTTTTTTTTCAATTGGAGTAGATAGACTAAACTATCACCCGGTTCACACTTTACCCACGTCTATTGAACAGGTGAAGCGGCTCATCCCTTGTTCCCTGTTTAAGATGTGGTTTCCGGCTTTCTCTTTTCCAATCTTTTACTCTTTTCCATTCTTTTACTCTTTTTTTTTCAATTGGAGTAGATAGACTAAACTATCGCCCGGTTCACACTCCACCCACGTCTATTGAACCGGTGAAGCGGCTCATCCCTTGTTCCCTGTTTAAGATGTGGTTCCAGTTTTCTCTCTTCCAATCTTCTTACTCTTACGTAGCCCCCTGCGCATCAGTGGCATTACCGCCTTGCTTGGGATGATATGATTAAGAAAAAAAAAATCACTAGATCATTCATAGTAAATTTATGCCAGGGCATATCTTACTATCAAATGATGGATATTTAATAACAGAATTTATAAAAATATAAAGAAAAAGTAACTAAATAAAATAGGCTAAGCTATGTACCTAAAACATGCATTTAAAAACAAAAATTGAAATTTAAAATTTCAGCATCTCCTCACCTTCATGCATTTTGTGTACTCACATCAATGTAAACATCACTTTGTCTAAGTAAGCTCTAAAGAACAAAATATTTCATGCAAAAAATTCTTTCCACTTCCATGTATATATATATATATATATATATATATATATATATAATTAAGTAGTATCCTTGGTAATTGGAGTAGATAGACTAAACTATCGCCCGGTTCACACTCCACCCATGTCTGTTGAACAGGTGAAGAGGCTCATCCCCTGTTCCCTGTTCAGGATGTGGTTTCGGCTTTCTCTTTTCCAACCTTTTCTCTCTTACATAGTCCCTGCACATCAGTGGCGTTACCGTCTTGCTTGGGGTGATATGATTAAAAAAAAAAAAAAATTATAAGGTAAATTCCACGGGGGATTGTAATCCGATGATAAATCAATGTTAGAATTTAACAGCATATTATAATGAAAATAAATAGGAAGAATTTACAAATAGATTGGTGATAATTTATTTTAAGAATATTTTATAGAGATAATGATTTTTTATAAAAATCATATTTCTTCTAAAAAAATATAATATTCATCTTGTCAGACCAAAATTTTTTACAGTTTTTTGTAAAAATTTTGGTCTAACGAGATGAATATTTTATTTTTTATAAAAAAATCATTATCTCTTTAAAATATTCTTGAAATAAATTATCACCAATGGATTTGTAAATTCTTCCAATTTATTTTCATTATATATATATATATATATATATTTTTATATATGGTTAAATAAAGAAGACAAGAGGAAAACTATGTTTTTTGCCTATGCGTTTCATCCTGAAGTTAAGTTTATGAATGCAAGCAGATTAAATGAATTCTTTTTTAAATAAAGTATCTTAAAACAAAAAATTGTGGGTTACTGGAAAAATGCTCATAAATTTTTTATAAATTATTTATTTCATTTGTTTGTCTTGATAAAGTCCATCACAGGATGAAACGTGTAGACAAAAAAATATAGTTTTCCTCTTGTCTACTTTATTTAACCATACTGTTCCTTTCCTCGGATTATAACTGGGTATTCTTTTGCATATATTTAAACACTCTTGTCTCAAAAAGACATGACTGACTTCGTAGAAGATTTTCCTGCAATAGGTTACCATTACTTTCTGTGGTAGACTGGTTGCTGACCAAGGCTATAGAACCCAATCTGCCCTGTTATTTGACCTATAACTGGAAAGAACAGATGGATTCCTACCTTTCCCAAGAGTATTTGCATGTAAGTGAATGCAACAAATTCAACTGGAATTTGAAATTGTCAACACTTACTAGAAGTTTACAAAAATCAAAGAGTAGAGGTGAGTACAGTTAAGTGGCAGGTAATGTGTTTCATCAGTGGCAAGAGAGATGTTTGGTACTTATTCCACACTGGCAAAAACACAAAAGCAATGGTAGTGACTACATGGAAAATAGTTTTGAACCATAAAACTTGCTTTATCTAATGGTGCTATTTTGTTTCCTTTAATAAATAAGAAGCAATAAGAAGCATCAATTTCATCTATCTATCTATCTATCTATCTATCTATCTATCTATCTATCTATCTCAGTCTGTTCATATCTATCTATCTATCTATCTATCTATCTATCTATCTATCTATCTCTTTTAGTCTGTTCATATCTATCTATCTATCTATCTATCTATCTATCTATCTCTTTTAGTCTGTTCATATCTATCTATCTATCTATCTATCTATCTATCTATCTATCTCTTTTAGTCTGTTCATATCTATCTATCTATCTATCTATCTATCTATCTATCTATCTATCATGCTCTCGGCCATCGAGCACTGTAGAGGAAGGCAGATTTTATAAACAGTAACCATTTACAGCTTTACACAATTTTCTTCAGCTACTGAGTTAAACACTCTCAACTCAGCTGCTGAATTGAATGCTCTCAGCTGCTGGTAGTTGTTTACATTTTGTGAATAACACATAAAATCTGCCTTTCTCTACCATGCCCTGATAGCTTGTGGGTAAGATCTCTGACTGATGACAAATCAGTCAAGTTTCAATCCTGACTTGAAGCAAATAGTTCTTTTAGCAGCACTGTTGAGCTGTAATAGGCCTGTATATGGATGATTATATATATATATATATACATATTTATATATATATATATATATATATATATATATATATATAGATGGGCATTGTGGTGGAGTGAATATTGACTCAGAATGAGATACTGGAGAACCGAGTTCAAATTCCAGTCAAATTTGTTGCATTCACTTACATGCAAATACTCTTGGGAAAGGTATTAATCCATCTGTTCTCTCCAGTTATAGGTCAAATAACAGGACAGATCGGGTTCTATAGCCTTGGTTAGCAACCAGTCTACCACAGAAAGTAATGGTAACCTATTGCAGGAAAATCTTCTACCCAGTCAATCATGACTTTTTGGAAAATATAAGAGAGTGGTTTCCTGGCCCTCTCCTTGATTTTTAGTTATTTCTTTCTCTTAGACTGGCTAGAGAGCCAAGTCTATTAATGGAGGGAGGGGATAAGAAATGGATTCATGCCTTTTCTAAGCAAATGCAACAAACAAGGATGAACTTGAATTTGCCAATTCCACTTTTTGCATTAATAACCATTACATCACCTGTTATATTCTGAATTACATACATTGTAAAAGAAAGAGATTATGTTCAAAGACATATACCTTATATAAAATAAGTTTTCCCCTCATTCTGCTATGAACTTATTGATTTATCTCTCTTTCTCTCTCTCTCTCTCTCTCTCTCTCTCTATATATATATATATATATATATATATATATATTATGTGTGTGTGTGTGTGTGTGTGTGTGTGTGTGTGTACATGTCGATGAGTGAAAGCTTCATGGCAAATCCTCAGTGTATAGTATGTCATATGGTAGTATGTGTATCTTGTGATATGATAGATAGAGTACCATTAGATAACCATTACACCAACTGCTGTATTCTGAATTAACTAAATTGTAAAAGAAGAAGATTATGTTCAAAAACATATTTCTTGTATAAAATAAGTTTTCTCCCCATTATACTATGAACTAATTGATATATCTGTGTGTGTGTATAAGCGGTTTGTGCATGTGTGCGTGCGTGCATGTACGTGTATACAGGTGAATGAGCAAAAGCTTCATGGTAAATTCTCAGTGTACAGTATACCACTATCAAGGTAGTATGTGTCTCTTTGGATAGATAGATAGATAGATAGATAGATAGATAGATTTATCAAAAAGCCTTAAAAATTGACCAGTCAGCCGTGTGATAATTTTATATGACTGTCAGTGTAATAAATGCATTTCTTTCCATTTCATCTATACTTACTTACGTACAAAGTTTCTCTGTTTATTGCTGGGGAGCTTAATGTAGGTTCAGACCCAGCAACTTCATTGCAAATGAACTATACCTGTCTCCTAAGATCTCCTCTCTCTCTCTCTCTCTCTCTCTCTCTTTGTGTGTGTGTGTGTGAATATAAATATCTGGACAGAACCACTTACACACTTTGGTATTGAGTGAATAAACACACAATCATTATTCTTTCCTAGTTTCTTTTAGTTTTTTAGGCTTCTTGCAGGTGAGTTATGTCTGATTGAGAATTAATTTTTTTCATTAAATATTCACTGGTGCAGTTGAAATATACACATGCAGACCCATACATATATATATATATATATATATATATATATGTCTATGCACAGATATATATTTAGAAAAAAATATATCTAAAATTAAATTTCAAAACAGGCTCATGATGCACAAAAGATTTCCTCTCTCTTTATCAGTTTACATATCTCTTATGCTTTTATTCTTTTTCAAACGTAAAGTTGCCTATAGAAAATATATAACAACAGATTAACATTTTAACAATAGAAATTTGTAATGAAGTTTTAGAGGAAATACGAAAATGTAACCAAATTTCAAAGATAATTAAACTGAATATTCTTTTATATGAACAATCTGTGTCTATCTTATTTTACCTATATAAGCAATTTGATTAGCAAACAAATTATATAACAGTGGCTTGGATTGTCACCAAATGCTCTATTAAATACTGCCTTAGATTAGATTAAGCTAACTTTGGTAAATATCTTTATATTTAAATGTTTTTGTATTTTGGTTTTAGAAACCACAAGCATATCATTATTCTATGCATATTCAGTTTAACGCCTCATTCTTGATTTACACAATCACGCACACATATAGCATATACCAGCCCCTGCACAGAATGGCACATATACAGACATAGGTGAAAAAAAAAAGAAACAAATTATTGTTAATGGAATGGCTTAGAAACAAAATAATTAAAAAAAAAAGAGAGAGAAAGAAAAGCTTGAGAACCTGGACTGTTTTGTTGGATGCGTTTACAATAAAATGCAAAGATGGCAGAGAGAAGGTTGTGTGAGGCTTGCGTGTCCCAGAGGCCTTCTGATGAGTGGGGAGTGCTTTTGCAGGCAATTGCAATTGAAAAAAAAGTATTGCAAGGGAGGCTGGGGACAGGCAGAGGAAAAGTACATTTGCCTCTTTACACAGAGCAGCAATTCTTTTTATGGCATAAATTATTCTCTTGAAATTAGTTGTCACCCTTTGTTTGTGAGGGTCTCGACTGCTGGCTGGCAGGTAGGGTGTTGATTTGGATGGCTGAAGATGTAAAGGCAGGTCAGTGGGAAATTATAGGGTATGTGTATATACAGGCATGCTTTTGTGTGTGCAGGTGTGTACTGGGGAATTATTTGGATGTAAGTTACTCTTAATTTGTGTTTACATGTATGCATGTATCTGTGAGTTAATGGATCTGCTTTCGTGTGTAAAGGTCTGTGTGTATATTTGCCCGTTGCTACAGGACTGCATTCATATGCATTCATGCTCTTGTAAATGGGTTTGAATTATATGCTTGTCTGTGTACATAGTTCTAAATATGTGTTTACTTCTTATGAAAACATGTGTGTAGATTCCTGTATCTCTTTCAAATTTTGCATCTGAGTGAGTGCAATTGATTGTTTTGTTTTTTATGACTTATTAACTTTTTGCTGGTCATATTTTTAAAAAACATAAAAATATAAAAATATAAAAGTATAAAAGTAGAGAAAATATAAAAAGTATAAAAAATATAGAAAATATGAAAAGTACAAAAATTATAAAAAATAAAACATTATAAAAGTTTAAAAATATTGAAAATATAAAAAATATAGAAAATATATAAAAAATATAAAAAAACAAAATATTTTTAGATTGTAACAATTTTTGGAGATGATAATCATTTACTGATACAAGTTCTATTAATTAACCCATTGCTTGGAGAAGAAAAGGTGGATTTATACCTTACTCAAAGGTATTTGCATATAAGTGAATATAATAAACCTGATTGGAATTGGAACTCAGCTCACCAATTTTGAGCCAGTATTCATTACACCATCTTCACATCCAAGCTTAGAGCAGCTGGTATTCTCAGGCAGTCACCCAACCAGGCACTGACCATGCTTGACATTGCATAACTTTAGTGATCATACAACAATGGCCATAAGCTGTGTACGCATGCACACATATTAGATTTTGCAAGATTTCATGAGAATGTATGTCAGCATGAACTATAACAAAGTTATTTTTTTGCATGTAAAGTGGAAAACTATTAAATTTGACCCTTTTAAAATCTGTGATACCCACAAACCAGTCACAATTAAATTTATTGTATGAATCCATTGTTGAAGCTAAATAAAGAATGTTCAGTCTGTGTCATGATAAATGATTTTTTGTAACTGTCATGTCAATTCAAAACTCAAAAAATTAAAGCAATTTTTATTTTATTTTTCTTCTATGCTAGAATATGTGATTGGTGTTGCAAATACAAATAGAAAGCTAGAATGAATGCAAAAACTAAGATCAGGTAGGGACATGAAGTCAATTAAAATACATGTTTTTCAAAGTCTCTTCAAGAACTCTTGTCATTTTAAATTCAAAATTTCTTTTTCTGTACATAACAAGAGAAATGCCAATTATGTAAGGTATAATTAAACTTCAATAGACAGGCTAATTATCACTCTCATGATTTGCAGACCTTACCAATTTTGTGCCACTATAATTTAAATTCTTTATGAACCTAAAATTATTACAGTATTGATACACAAGCATATAAATGTTTACTGAATGGAGCTAATGTTAGTTCACAAAAGATGACATTTATGGTAAGCCTTCGGAGAAATAAAAACTCACTGTAGCGGGTTTAAAAGTCTACCTCACTTCACCAGTGAAGAAAAAAAAGTAGAAAAATATATGGTATGCCATGAGTTCAGTAACCCATTAGAGTTATACATGTACTGCAGCCAAAGCACCACTGGTGTGTCTTGGGTAAGAAAACCTGATGAAACCCATCCCTCTTCAGGCTGGTTTTGAAATCAATGTTTTCCTTCTCCTAGACTGATTGCTGCCTCAAGGCAAGAGATTCCAGTCTGCTTCGCTATTTAATCCATAGCTGGAGGAAGACAAATTCATGTTTAGTACAAAGTAAATGAAAGAGAATAAAGAAGAAAATGAACTCAGCATATTATTTCACTATCTGTAACTGAAAAGATACACTATATGAGTAAAAATGTGGATATTCACTAATATGTCTGTGAATAAATAAATCATACCTTAAGGGTTGTGAGATTTGGTCTAAATTTTGCAAGTAAATTAATTTGAATAGCAAAAATATTTAAAATAAAAACTGAACATCATGATAGCCACCATTAAAATGAATATATAATGAGGAAAGAGGAGCTGAAGAATTTGACACTCACAGTACATTAGTGAATGCAAGAAGGACAGAAGGGAACATTGAACCACCTACTTAACATGCTTGTGTAAATGGATGGCAGAAAAAGGACTCGGGTGATAGTAAGGAGAGAAGTATTACTTATCTACAAAGGATAGGAATTTATGATGAGCCATGATCAACTTAACAAACTTGTGATAATGGGTGGCAGAACAGGGACTAGGAAGGATAATAAGTAAGGGGACAAACATTACATTAAACTACACAAGATAGGAAGTGGTGGAGAGTTATGTTCAACCTACTTAACAACTGTTCTGCCATTGTTAGTGGATGGCAGAACAGGGAGTAGGAAGGATAGTAAGTAAGGAGACAGATAATAAAGAAATTGAAGCTGTGGAGAGTCATAATTACCTATTGAACAGGGCTAAGTTTTTTTTTTATATATATATATAGGGTAAATTCTGCCATTAAATTTCATTACTTAAAGTTATGGGAAATTTTTCCATAAAAACCAGGGTTAAGATAGTGAAGATGGCCAAGAATTTGAATTAGCAAACTTGTGGAAAAATTAAATAAAACCAATAAATAAAATAATAATAAAGAATAAAAAAAACAAATAAATTAGTTTTCCCTTGATGATTTCTATAAAGAAACTGGAAAGGGTTTCTGGTCACATGTGTGATTATATAATCACACTTCCAGAAAAGACAAAATTTTTCTCTTTCCACTTTCCAACATGGTTGTTTGAATGTATTTTCAACAGCCATAATCTTGAAGTATAGAGTTGGCCATTCCAACTCAGTGTGTGGCTTACTTGAGCTCAGCCATCTTTACCTAATCTCATCCTTACTTCCTATAAATAATTTCTGAACCAAAAAGAAAAACAGACGTACTCAAGAGACATTTAACTTTGTTTCAATACAGTCAACATAAAAGAAGTAAACATCCATAGCAGACATTCAAGATTTTTCTATGCTTCTTCTATCTTCTTTGTTTGCATATTAAACTTGCACGTTCACCTAAAAAATACACACAACATCCACAACCTTGTTAATAACCACATGCTAAAGAACTTGGAATATTAAGAAGCAGCATTTCGGAAATCCTCTCAGAATCTCAGAGCACTGGAAGTGTTTTGAATTGACCAAACTATGGTTCTCTATGAATGCTACAGCATTGAATAATACAGAGACTGATCAGGACAGCAATGAAAATAGATGGCTACACGAGTAATGGATGAATGCAATTTGTTCAATTTGGTGTCAGTAGATAGCACCAAGCGGTATGGACAATGAGATACAGATGCTTAGGATAAGATCACATTCACAAATGGAATAAAGATGGAGCTGCATTCTAATAAGCAAATTTGTCAGAAGGTTGACAGAAAAGCAAAACAACCCATGTTACATAAGGAAAACAGTGTAGTCTGATGCTTTAATGCTGCATAAAAAGGGACACTTCAAGTTAATTGGTTAAAATTGACAATAGCTTGAATAGAGCCAAATGTATCCTATGGCTGAAGGATCATTTGGCACCAGATTTGGATGAATGTGAGGGTTTTTTTTTCATATTACAGAGCTCCATATCACAGATTACATGCAACACAACAGAGAGTGATTGATGAATATGTCACCATATTGAAAGATTAGCCAGATTAGAGCCCTGACTTAAATCATGGATTTAATGTTGACAGGACTAATGAGTAGAATTCATCGAAAGAATCCATACAATCTTAACTATTGGGAGCTGAACCACAGGAATTGGTATCTAGTACCTGTGAAGATGGTGAAGGATTTTTACACATCCCATTCCAGGCACTTTAAAGCAATTATTCAAGTTACAAAAAGCCACATAAAATATTAACAATGCAAACTTGAAATCAATATTATGTAATAACTGTTCATTACAGACATTATTCTGTTTTGAGAGATAGTATCTGACTAGCTTTATGAGTGGTGGATGAAATCTTTTGCATGACCATTTATTCCTTCAGAACCCCTGGTAAAAAAAATGATAATTAGGTATGAAAATGACTCCAATATGGATAAAGTTTCATCTGTAAACTGCCAAATAAAAAAATTCACTAATAAAATGCTATAATTATTAGAAATTTACAATAGTTTAAAATGACCAGAGATTTTTACATGGCTTTGTAAATTGTATCTGTAGAATAGTATAGATCTCTGTCAACATTCAAGAATTATGTACAAGATATCAATATGAGCTTTGAGAAGAGTTGAAACACTTCTTACTTTGGAACCTGTACACATATTTATTAGTATCTGTGATCATTTATTGTAATCAGTCTAGATCATCTGTACATTTAATTTTGATGAGTTAGAATCAAATATAGATTGGAATTCAACAGAATGATAAGATAAAGAACAAATAGATGTTTATCATCTTTCACTTTTTAAAGCTTTATTAGAGATTGAGATCTGAAGAAGGAAATTCTGATATTCTTACTTTTACTTTAGATGAACAACATCATCTCACTTTTTTACATTTAATCTTGATAAATTAGGATCAAATATAGATTGGAATTCAACAGAATGATAAGATAAAGAACAAATACAAAATGTTTATCATGTTTCATTTCTAAAAGTTCTGTCAGAGACTGAGATGTAGGGAAAAAGAAGAAAATGTTTTGATATTTTTTACTTTTACTTCAGATGGACTCATTATATCTCCTTAAATTTGGAATGCTACAATTATACTAACATTGGTTTAAAGAGTTAAATGCACATGATACATGACTGACCAATGAAAATCAGATAAAACAAAATTAAAATACCAGAATGTCTACCTCTTCTCTATATCTCAGTTTCTGACAAAGATTTAATAAAAGTGAAACATATTAAACTGTTAAACATTTTCTGTTTGTATTTTATCATTTAATCTTGAATAAACTGAAATATATTCAGGTTGTGGGAATTTTATTTCCTGTGTATACAACCATACAAATCTCATACATTATTCCAATTGTCTTATACATGTTGACATAATACAGCAAGAATTGTAGGTTGAAAATTAATTTTCTTAGGAACCTTGAAGTAATAAAAAATATGATATATGTTATTTTGCTTTCACAATTGAATACATGGTAGATGATACTCATAATTACTAGAAGTGGTGATATGTGTGTTTTATGTTGTGGCTTTGTTGAAGTTACCTTCTGGAATACTGTTTGATTTCTTTAAGAAATCATAGAATATCAAATATATTGATGTCATGAAAGAGTTCTTTCATGTTGGTTGGCTAATTTCATTTATCTGAATAAAAACCTCTATATGAGTCCTTTTCCTGAATGTTAACATCAGCCATACTTATGGAAGGCCAAAAATGTTCTACTTGATTCTTTACTAGAATAAGTTACAAAATTTAAATATCTCTATTTTAAAATCTATTATTTGAATAAACATAATTGGTTTATTGACATTTTCATATTTATTCAAATCATCTTTAGAATTAAAATATTAGAAATGTTGATCAGCATTTTTAGAGTATGGCTGTATGCATTTGTATGATCAATTAATGCCAAAATACAAATATTTTTGACACAATTTTATGGCTTCTGCTAAATATATTTTGAACAGAATTGTACACCTTCGACTACAGATAAAATGTATTGCTGGTCATTTTATTATAAATATATATTATTGGTAATTTTTTTCATATACAAATGTATTGCTGGTATTTTTACTATAAATAAGTATTGTTATTCTGTCATAGTATTTTGTTTTTATTTTGGGATTAATATTTGCTCATAGCTGGGACCCCAACAGGTGCTATCACCCCAAGTCAAGTTAGGCCTGGGAACAACAGCAATTAAGAGATGGTTCCACACTCCTCAAAGCATCTAATCTCCTGCTGCCTGATGTAGTTTATTGTCTAAATGAATAAGTTAACCATTGTTCAGTACAAGTTCAATGGAAAACGCTTTTTGTCAATCATGCCAACTAGGAAATTTGTTGAGCAATAGCCAGTTTTGTATACTTTTTGGGATTTGTCTTTTTCTAATCTCTTTGCTAAATTATCAATAAATATCCAGATATTTTGCCACACTTCTTGGGCATAATGTAAAAGTTACTGCAGATTACTTAGGTTATTTGATCTTACGCATAATATGTATAAATTAATATTGTTTTGGTTTCTCAAATCTAAACTTATTTATAAATGGAACTTTGTCTGTGTGTGTATCCATTACCTATAGACTCCGAAATGGCTGAACCGATTTTCTTGAAAATTTACACAGTTGTACTATAAACGTCTGCAAGTGTTCTTAGCTAGATTTTGTGTCAAGGTACTCCCAATAAATATCGAAAATTGATAATCGAAAAAATCTGGTTATAGAAGGAGTAGTCTGATTTTAATCAAATTTGATACACTCATAGACAAATACATAAGAAATGGTATTCAGAAGTTTCAAGGTTGCAGTTCTTACAATAGTGCAGAAAATCGATAATATATATATATAAAAGGCAAGATGTTTGAGTGTGTATCTGCTTATCTGCCTGTATGTCTGTATTCTTTTCAGCCCTTTTATTTTAGTTTTTGCTTCAGGTTTGGCTCTAAGTAGGTATAATTGTAGTTCTTAGTCTCAGCCATGACACCATTTATTCAGAGGACTTATTTAGCCTTCAAAATTCAGTTTACGATGAAAAAAACCTATTTGATATCGATACCAGGTAATCAAAATTTGACTTACATCCATTCATTTTTCTTTCAGTCTACGGTTTCACTTTAACTGGAAACAACCATTGCTTTTTACTCTTTCATGCCAACGTCCAAAGAGTCTGAGCTCCAGGACCATGGATTAGCTTTAAAGCTTTTATTACACCCGAGCAACATCGGGCTATACTGCTAGCAAAAATATAAAAGAATATATTTTGAACATCTAAATATACGGATATTTACTAAATTTACTTTATTCTGGTTTAAGGTTGCATTTAATAGCTTCTTTGGTGACAATCCAAGCCACTGTCCAATGCTTATCAAAATCTACTTTCTAATTAAACTGCTTATGTACATGAAGGATGTGCGTTGTGGTGCAGTGGCTATTAACTCAGAACAACAAATTGGGGAGCCTTGATCAAATTCCATTTGAATTTCTTGCATTCACTTCGGCGGAAATACTCTTGGGAAAGGTATTAATCTATCTCTCCCCTCAAGTTATGGGTTAAATAACAGGACAGATTGGGTTCTATAGCCTTGGTCGGCAACCAGTCTACCACAGATAGCAATGGCAACCTACTGCAGAATAATCTTCTGCCCAGTCAGTCATTCCTCTTTTGAGACACAATTGCCCAAAGCGTGTATCACGTATGGCTCTTAACTGACTGATATACATGAAATAAGATCATTCTCCAAGGACTGATCTCATAAATCTTCAGTTCAATTAAGGTCAGAAGTCTGTGAAGGTTGACAATATATTTCATATTTTAGCCTGAAAATGTTTCACAAATAATTTTAAAAAAAGCTTTGAATCATTTTCAGGGATAAGGTTCTAAGAAAAGAGTCTCTTTTCTTCTGTTCTTTTTTTATGCTTTAATAACCCAATAATTTCACTCCCAAGCAAGGTAATAATGCCACTAAGATTCACAGAGAATCTGGAAGGGAAAGAAAATGAGGAAACTTTAGTGAGGGGAAAAAACAATAAAAGGACAACATTTTAAAAAACAGAAGCAAGCAATTGATGTTGCATTTAAAGTTTTGAAGATCGTATGAGGCAAGGAAGCAAGAAATGAGAAGAGAGTTACACAGGTGAGAAATGCAAGAGAAGAAACTATTAGAATAGAACTTACAGTTTGATCTCGCTTTTTCAATAGTAAAACAATGAGACTTAAATGCCAATCTTGTCATCAGTCAGTTAAGTGTCATATGTAATACACATTTTGGCGATCATGTTTCTTTTGATCCATGACTAACTAGGCAGAAGATTTTTCCACAGTAGGTTGCCATTTTTCTCTGCTGTAGACTGGTTGCCAACCAAACTTATAGAATTGAATCTCTCCTGCTATTCAACCCATAGCTGGAAGGAGCTTTTCCCAAAGGAAAGTAAGTTAAGTGAACACAATGAATTCAACTGGAATTTGAACCTGGCTCTTTGATTTTTCATTTCGATCTGATATCTATTGCACTACATCACCAATCTAGTGGTTTGCTTAAATTCCAAGATACCAAGGAGGAGAGCTACTTAGAAGAATTTCCATGAAAATATTTATAGAAAAGAAAGTAGGAAGCCACAACATGGTGATGGAAAATTAATTGAAATTGAGATGATACATACCATTTCTTACCTTCAAACAAATTTACCTAATTTTATAGACTTTAACACATTGTAAAGCATATCAACATTCACTAGACATGTTGCCTGACAATTGTAATATAACTTTTATTAAGTTATATTAACTCACAAAAAATCTCTTAACCCTGAAACACTAACCATCAATTAAAGTTACACCGCTACTAACCATGAGTATATCATACCCGATTTTGAAAATATCAAAAGAATATTAAAAATAAATCTTTATTTGAAATATTTTAGATGCAGGCACTTCAAAATTTGTTCTTTAAGTTAACATTAATAGGAACTGAAAAACATATTATTTAGGTAAGAAAATCAGGTACTGAAAATTTAATTAAATTGTAATTAAAATTGCGTCATTTGCACTGGGTACTATATACCCGTTGTTAGTGTTCCTGGGTTAAACATGTTTTAGTTTGTTTTAGAATCATTGTGCAGACTAGCATAGAGTATAGATTTTTTTTTTTAAACTGAAGATTTTTATTCCTTTAAAATATGAATGGGATTAATTATTCTTTAGTAAGACTCAATAAATTTCATTTTTGTTTAAGAGCACATAATCTGTTATGAAAGGTGTGATATTTCTTCAAAAGAAGTCTGATAAGAATTCATCAGCTACCTGACCTTGTGGGTGATGAATTGTTTTCCATCTTACAACCCCTTTCCCACAGACAAAATGTTGCAAGCCTCTTGCTACTCTATCATTGTTTCCATGTAAAATGTTCAGACAAGCTACATTCCTTAGTTCTCCCAACTCTAACCACACTACACTATGTACATTGAGGTGAACAACCCTCATTCTCTTAATGTTACTTTGCTAAGAAGCAAATACGATTCAGGTGTCTTCTTAAGAAGAAGTGTTTTTTTGTGTAACAGAACCTCAGGAGGATGCTTTCCCAACTACTACAATCTTAACAACTTCAAATCTTTCTTACATATCCATATAAACTATGCCCCTTAATCTTACTAATCACATTACAACTGCCTTCATTAACCCTCTACCTTGAGTGGCACTTGGGCCTTGAATAGGGTAAACATTAGTAAAAAGAAGACTCTTCTTACTTTGGCAAGGAAGGTTGGTTGATAAGGCACTCTCTTAGTTGTTTATATTTATCACAGATGACAACTGAAATTATAAGAGAAGAACTTTTTCTAGAAGTCTTTGTATTTCCTTAGTTGAACTGCCTTTCTTCATTTGTCAGACAAATTCTTCCAAGGTGCATCAATAACTCCTTTGCTTAAAAATGAATAAGACATTTATTTTACATATTTTGTGCAACAAATATTTACTTTTCAACACAAACTCCTTCCTTGTTGATACACTAAATTCAATGACAAATATTAATCAGAGAGATTGAACATTATACAGAGAAAATTTCTGATCAAAATGTGTTGAGCTGCAGACAATTTAATGCACCCTTGTATATATTGAAAAAGAGAGATTGATATATACATGCATATATAAATCTATCTCTATGTGTTCAAACAAAAGTATTCGATATCTAACAGCAGATTTACTTTCATAGGGAAAGCACAGTAGAAAAATTGAGAAAATACTTTTGATATGGGCAATATGAAAAAATAACATATCGTTCTATAAGTGAGAATATTGTGAAAAAGTGTGAGAATGGAGTTGTTTTTTCTCTTGTCATCCGGAGTTCATGGCTATATATAATGTGAATATCATAAGTAGGAAATGAATACCTGTGATGAAATGGCAGTGTGAATCTCTAAGTAAAGGATGCTGGAGACTTGCAGCTTAAGATGAAAAGTGACTTTTATCTATCATGTCATTTTAGACAGCAGTGGCATTGACCATGCCACTAATCAATAGGCTTGCATGTTAGTTACTGAGACTGTTCCATTGAATCCAATTCTGTTACTGTGGGGCAACAGACCTTTCTTTGTAAAGTTAAGAAAATAAGGAAGAACATTAGAGAATAAAGTTTATAAGTACAAATTTAAATTTAAAGTAACTTCTTGCACTTTTTAGAGAACTTTTTTGTCTTCCCTTAGTATGGCTAATGTTAACCTTCAGAAAAGGAACTCATTGTGCCTTCTCGGGCTGACATTTTCCACTAACTTGAAGTAGAAAGATTATATTGAATCAGTTGCTGCCTGGAAAGTTGGTTCACTGTGTTGTGCTTGAAAATTTTTTTCACCGTAATCTATCTTGTGTGTTGTAGTGTAATGGATATCAACTCAGAATGGGAAATTGGTTGAGCCAAGTTCAGATTCTAGTTATATTCACTGCATTAATTTGTGCCCAAATACTCTTGGGAAAGGTATGAATCCATCTCTTCTCCCTCAAGCTATGGGTGAATTAGCAGAAAATATTGAGTTCTGTAGCCTTGGTTGGCAACCAGTCTACCACAGAAAGAAATGGCAATTTGCTGCAAGAAAATCTTCTGCCTAGTCAGTCATGGATCAAAAGAGACATCATTGATAAGCGTTTATCTCATATGGCACTTAACTGACTGGATTTATCTTACACTTTTATAAGTCTACCATTCATCCATGCATTAAATATTGCTGGCATAACTTATCTGATGCTCCTGCTATATACTTAGAAATTTTTCATAAAATTCATTGGAGAATCTGCAATGATATTGGTCCTAACCTGGCATCTCAGTATCAATCACTTTCTCATAGTTTCCCTGTACCTTTTCTATAAATACTTTTATGGTAATTGTTACATTTTCTTTGGTACCAAGACTTTAAGTATTTAAGTGCAGTACTAGATTAGCAGCAAGGTTGAACCATTTAACATTTGTAATAGTTAGATATAACTGTAAATTCTATGCTGTTTCTTCTTTTGCACTTTTTGTTGTTAAAACTCTGTATTGAGCTTCTTGCTTTCTAGTCAACTTTGATCTTCAAAAATTTAAATGCAATGTCAATTTTTATCTTCTGTCTTCTTTTGTCTCCGTAATAATATTTTTCTTTTTCCTATATTCTTTCACTATTGCTTTACCTGGGATGAAAAGATTAAAAAGAAAAACCTTTAATCAAAATATAGGATTAATAGTAATAAACAAAACTTAGTATTTACATCTAGACTATTACCCTCATCTTTATCACAACTTTTCAGCCATTCCGTTTTCTGCCTTTCATCAGGTGTCTGTACCCTTCAAGTATTCTATCTATGAGAGTAGATTGTCCTCTTTCTGATGTCCATGTTTCAGGATATCACATATTGTTTTTGTTCAATTATTGCTTACCTTAACTCCATTGAGTCTAAGTCCTACTCCAATAATTGAACTTGTATAGTTACTAATTCACCAAATTCATAAACCAATACTTTAATCTACTAGGCTATTGTTTTGTGAGACAATCCTGAACCTAGAACTTTTGACTTAATTTTCTTCTATCATGCCTGCTACTGACACTGCTGTTGTCGTGCTTTACTGCATTCACCATATTTCTTACAACTGCTGCTGCTGCTCTGGAAGACTTGCTGACATTTCTCTTTATTTATTAATAAATCTCATATGGTATTTATTTCGATTCTATTTCTATTTAATTCAAACAAAAAGATAACTTGGTATTTATTGAAATAACATAAAATAGTTAAACAAAAAAAATAGGAAAACCTAAGTAAACAAGCATAACAAGCAGCAGCACATTATATTTAAGGCCATAACTCAGGATAACCATATAAGACAATAGCCTAGTAGATTAAAGTATTAGTTTGTGAGTTTGGTGATATAGTAATTGTGAGTTCAATCCTTGAACTAGATAGTGCAGACTTAAACACAGTAGAAACAGCACAAGCAATAACTTAGCAGTACCTAATAAGAACAAGGCAATATTTCCCAAGACATGGACAGCAGAATAAGAACAATCTACCCTTGTAGATTAAGTAAAGTGTTCAGTCTGAAATTCCCTGGAGGTTACCTGGATCAACAAGTATCTGATGAAAGCTGGGAGACACAATGGTCAAAGCATTGTGATAACAACAACAAATATTTGTATGTCTGTACTTCTGTGATGAGATATTGTAATTATTTACATTGTTTAAACTGTTGTTCTCATCTGTTTTGGCTGCTGTACACTCCAACTATCTTCAGGTGATTGGAATTTTGAACTGAACTCTTTATTTCCATTACTGGGTATATTGTTCTCATCCCATGAAAAAAGGTAATTTTAATTTTTTATTTTTCTTGAATAATGTATTTATTCAAGGTATTTTTTGCATGAATTAAAATTATGTTTACTGGCAATATCCTAAATTTAAAGTGTATTTGCCCCATCTGTAGGCCTGTCTGTATCTGTTGAGTATTATAATTCTTGCCCATGCCTTCTTTATATACTATTTTTGAGGTATCCGATATCTTCTGTTATAAATTTGGCTATTTGGATTTATACAAACTATAATACTTAATATTTGTTAACGTTTTCCATTTCTTACCCATTATGAAAACAAAAAAGAAAGGAATATAATTCAGGTTTGTATGTGTGTGTGTGTGTGTGTGTGTGTGTGTGTGTGTGTTGTCACAAGTGGTTAGCAATAAGCAATTTTTATATTGGCTTTGATATAAAAAGGCTATCTTTAATTCTCTCAAAATAACAGGAACTTACAATCTGATTAAGGGTAGTTTTCTTCTACTCTGTGACCTACTCTTTCCTTCCCTAGGGCACAAAGGTAGAGTGGCTAAGGCACAGAAATAGAGAGGCAAGAGTACAGAAGTAGAAAGGCTAGGGCACAGAGGTAGAGTGGCTAAGGCACATAAGTAGAAAGGCAAGAGTACAGAAGTAGAGAGGCTAGAGCACAGAGGTAGAGTGGCTAAGGCACAGAAGTAGAAAGGCAAGAGTACAGAAGTAGAGAGGCTAGGGCACAAGTAAAGAAGCTAGGCCATACCAATAACATTTTACATTGTGTGTAGGTCTACATATGCAACAACAATATATGCACCCATTGACAAAAATTGCTTAATATTTTTAAAGAAAAACTGAAACAGTTGCCAACCCATAAGTTTGATAAATATTTGTTCATATAATCAATAAAACCTCTCATCCAATTCTTTATGAATCAATGACCTTTTCTCTCAGTTGAAGAGTTATATAGAATTCATTTATTTTGTTTTAAATTTAATATTTACAATCAATCTTTGGGAAAAGTTATCATTCTCAATTGGTTTTCTTTGTCGTTCTACTCTTCTTGTTAAACTTTCCTCTTCAAAACTGATGGCTGAATATGATTTTATCTGAGCCTGTTTAGGATCAGTGGTTAATACTGGTTAACTTAGCCAATCAAATACTTAAAATGATTGCTACGATTGTGGCTGTAATGGTGGTAACAGAAGGAAAACACACACAAAAAGAGTGTATGACAAAAATCAATAATCTCTCTCAGGAAATACATTCATTTGAAATTACATATGTGCAGTTTAGTTGACAGGTATGTGCGGATGGCATAACCTTATTATCTCCATGTCAAACAGATAGTTGAACACTGCTGAGAAAGTATGTAAGTACAAAAGCTTAACTATAGTATTCAAGATTATTGATATTACACAGCAATATATAGGCAAACAGCAATGACGACTACTGTCAGATTTGTAATAAGAAGACGATTAGAGAAACTTTATATATGCCTGGAAGGGTCTTGGCCTGGCACACTTCTCAAAATCAGATTAATTGAGCAAGTATTAGATTTTTTGAAGAGGTTCTTGGTTGGGCTAAGAACTTTACAGTAGAACTTCCTCATTCTCCTTATATTTATATATATATGTGTGTGTGTGTGTGTGTGTGTGTGTGTGTGTGTGTGTGTGTGTGTGTGTGTGTGCACACAATCATATATGTATATAGATAGACATACATTTTTGTAGGTAAAGCCACTACTGTCTATACCTATAAATGCACTATCTCTGATATTGAGCACCCTTCTCCTATTAATAGCGTAAATTTTAATTATATACATACATATATATATATGTGTGTATGTATATGTGTGTGTGTGTATATATATATATATATATGTGTGTGTGTGTGTGTCTGTGTGTGTGTTTGTGCATTTGTGTGTATGTGTATATATTTATACACACACACACACACACATATATATATATATATATATATATACACACACATGAGAATGTTGCTCAAATGTTATTAATTTTATTTATATATACTTATAAATATATATTAAATAATATGTTTAGGCAGCAATAATTCTTTGAAAAACATTTGATTGAATAATATCAACAAGTTCTATCTATCCATTCAATTTTATTAAATTTTTCAAATTTTCAAAGTAGTTGTTTCCATAATCAGTAAACTTTCGTCGAGAAATAATTTCATTTTCATTTTTTATTCCTCCCACCCACAGTACTTTCTAATATTGCTACATTCATTTTCTAATATTGCTACATTCATTTTCTAATATTGCTACATTCATTTTCTAATATTGCTACATTCATTTTCAAGAATCATTTTTTTAAAAAGAATAGCAATTGCATAAACATACAATAAATTAAATTTTGAAAGTGAATGTAACAACATTCAAAAGTATTCATGGGCAAAAAACAAAAATAAAAATGAATTTTATTAAATTTGATGATTATATAAGACAACTAATTTAAAAATGTTAATAAAATATTGGATGGACAGAGCATATATATATATATATATATATATATATATATATATATATATATATGTGATTATAGGGTATGTATGGATGGAATAATATTCCTTGTCCAAAGAAACCCTATTCTTAAAAAAGTGCTCAATACAAAGTAGAGCTAATAATATTTATTCAGAAATTATATTGGTTATTAGATTTAGAAAGTTATTCATATATTATCTCTTCCTCACTTAATATATGAATAACTTTCTAAATCTAATAACTTATTAAACTTAGAAAGTTTTTTAAAATTTCACAATAATAATAAAGTAGATCTAATAGTTAATTAATAATGCTGATCTCAGTTTAATCAAATATTAATACCAATGCCTTCCAAGATTATTTTTAAGTCTGCCCACATATTCTCCAAATTAGAAGTTGCTTTACTCTGATTGGTCCACATTGTACATCCAACAATTTCTCCCTGATTAAAGGGGTTCTGCTTGTTTTTAGCCTTTTAAAACCATTCAATTTAAAATGAACCACATCACTTGACAAGACACAAGAAATATCGAAACAAAATAGCTACTTTTGTAGTGATATTATACCATATCCATGTTATAATTTCTGAATAAATATATATATGTAGATATATATAATGTATATTTTGCCAGCAATCATTTGTTTAAATATTTTTTGTTAAAAACAACTGACAAGGAAGATTTTATTAATTTTTTACTTAATTTTTCCAGTATTCTTACATGTTTTTTTTTTTGCTGGACATAAAGAATGTAAAAATGTTCCATAATTATCAACTTTCTAAGTACTTTCAGCCACTTTACTAGCCATTCTCAAGGATATGATGTTTCTGATATTATTTTATCCTCATCTTTTGACTGTAACATAATTTATTTTGTGATTTTGAAAGGAGTGTTCTTTAAAACAAACATGATGCATTTGACTGGAAATCAAATGAGTGTCTTTCTATTTTTAAAAGACTTTAAAACTCCATTTCTTCTGTTAAATAATGTAAGGTTGATCGTAGGAAACAATCATACACATTTTTCAGCTCAATGTTTGGAATGAGAAGAAATTGTTATTACATTAACTTGTGTTTATATATGTGTTCATAGTTTGTTAATTTGTTTACTATATACTTAATTTTGTTTATTTATTTAATTTTTTGTTTAATTACTATTTTTCCCCTTTTGGAGGGTTAGTTATTTTATTTGTTTCATTTCAAGTATGTTACATTATCTGTGTTGTATATAGTGCATAGTTGTGATGTTTTACAAGGTATTAGTTTTAGATTTTTAAGCACTGTAGTACAAATTTGTTTTAATGTCTGTATTTTGAGATAAGTTTTGGTTGTTTATTTAGTAATTTGTATTGACCTGAAAAGGTGATTATAGCTGTTTTGTCCCCAGGCAGAGTTTACAGTTTTGAATTTATTATTGTAGGCTGATGTTGTTTTCTTTATTTCATTACCTGTTAATCAGCAGAAACACAGTAAAAATCAGCTACAGTTGCACCAAGAAGATAACATAAATAATACAAAAGGGAGATAACTACATGACATCCAGTAAAGGCATGGTATATGGAATGAGAATGATATACCCCAGTGATCGAAATAAAAAGTTTGGTTTTAAATTCCAAGCACCAGAAGAAGGCTGGTGTATACAAGGGCCAAAACATCATGAATATAGCAATAAAGATGAGGACAACATCTGAACAGTGTAAATATTGTAAATAAAAAAGCCTAACAGAAAAATAACGAACAAGCCACTCAACAAATCAAACCTACCTTTAACTGCTGAACAAAACACAACTGTTGCTTAAATGTCAATTACTTGTAAAACATCATAATATTATAACATTATAATATACCAAGCCACTGTTATCAGTAGATAACAAAGAAAAAAAAATAGATGTAATTGAAGGGCCCTGGAAACAAAGAAACTACACATATAAAACATCCTCCTTTACAAATAGTAAACATGTTAAAGCATAACTCTTTCTAAACATATATGGGAATTTAAAAACCAAAGCCAAAATATACAAAAAATATCCTTGAAAATAAAAATTACTTAAAAATTGAAATATCATATTTTAACAAGTTGTTTTGCATGCCATAGATAATTCCAATAAGGAAATAAAATACATTTTAAAATATAATTTTATATTTAATGATCATTTTCTAATTATTTTATAATAAATATTTTCCATCTTTATTTTATGGTTTAGATACTAGAAATATTCTTTGAGTGCAAAAAATTGCCCACTTATTACAGACAGATATAAATTTGTAAAAGATGATAAAAGTGGCAGCCAGTTGAAGATTAGGCAGGTAAATATGAAGAGAGGAATGGTGTTAGATCTTCATTTTCTAAGTGCCTCAGCATCCTTACACTAATTTATTAGGCATAAGCTCAGTTGATTAATACTATTCTATTCTATTGTGACACACTCTTATATTTTTCTTAGATGTTCTAATTTCTTTCTTCTTTACTTTTTAATATAAGAAATGTATATGTAAAAATCTTCCCTTTAAATAAAGAATTTATTGAATTCTTTTGCTGTTTTTTGTTCAAGTTATATTGGTGCTTGAAAAGTTTCTTTGTTATGAGTAGTTTTCTGTACATGTATTCAAATTTTATGAAGGTTTGTGTTAAGCAGATTATGATCAAAGTAAAAACTTTTTCATCTAAAAAATGTATTTAAATATTTCTTTAGCTAAGAAAAGATATCTGTATGCACATTCAAATTCTTATCACTCATAATCATGAAAATCCTGAGCATCCATACATATTTAGATATATACATGCATACATAAATTCACGTCACATTCAAAAGTATTAACAATGGTAAAACATCCCTGATAAATTATATAAATATAAAAAGGAAGCCATATATAAATAAATTTGTCCATGCATATTTCAAAACTGTCAACTGATGTCATTTTTACTGGATTTTACTGAAAGACAAATACAGCTACAACTAAAATCATTTCAAACAAAGAGTTTTTTGAAATATTTTTCTGTAGTCATACTACTCTTCATTGCTCATATCAGATGTGGTTAGCAAATAGACAAAAATATCAAATCAGTTGTACCTAACTTTAAAATCTTACAGAAAAGATACTTCTAGTCCTGATGATGGATAAATGAACATCCAAAACATTAATACTAAAACTTAGTTATGACATTCAAAGTAG